>JAZHYW010032783.1:0-95827 GCA_037355805.1 Ixodes ricinus
GTCGGCGTCTAATACATTAATCGATTAATTCTTAGGTTGATCAATCGGGTTTACGCCCCTAATGGATATCTGCACGCATGTTTTTTCGGTTATTACTCAGCGCTTATTTTTCTTTGTTTTCTTTTATTAGGGATTAATAAAATGGACAAAAGACTTCCATACCACAGGGACGGGCGACAGACGATGGCCCCAGCTGTTACTTCGACAGATATCTCGAGTTAGCAAAGTGGCGTAACGAGATTCGAACAAGCTAATCGGGCCAGCATGTCATCATTTGCTGGGAAGACTGTGAAGGCTGCAGGGAAAAGCGACGGGATTCTACCCCATTAGCGCAGCACCCCTCGGGACCTTCACTTTAGGGGCTAAACAGGCCGACGCCTCCTCGACTTGCGGTGTCGTCTGTCCGCCCGGAGTTTCCGCAGTGTCTGGAGAATATGGATTTTGAGGACTTTTTGGTTCACAACTCGATCTCTTTTCGTGGGGAGTCTCTGCGTTGACGAAGGCATTAAGAGGAACAGGAGTTTCCATGGGATGTCCGTTTGTCCTGTGTTGGGACACAGCGAGGCGACATGTTCGAGTAAGTCATCGCCTAATTACATCTAAACATTATTGGCTAGCCAAATTCCAACTCTGTTTTAATACGTATCCAACAGACTGTGACGCGCTTTCTAACTTGGGTATCGTGCTTTCAAAATGGAATTCGCCGAACTCGCGCGGGGGTGTTTTGTTAGGGTTAATATTTCCCACATATTCGGGGTTGTTCGTTGTCCACTTTTGGTATCGGATGAAAAATCGGCGTTTATCGGAGCTTATTCTGAAGAAACCACACAACGGACACAGGATTCCCCAACCTGCATGGACGTGACCCGAGTTCCTGGAAGACGTTCCGAGAAGGACATGTGCGGTTCCCCAAGAAGGGACATTGCAGGCTGTTTTCCGCCTCGAGACGAAGCAAGGCGCTACATAAACACTTCTGCCCGCCCAGCCTTGGTTTTTCTCATTCTAAAACTACTCTGATCCGTGTTCTTTTTTCGGTTTTCCCTGTTTTTTTAAAGCTGGATTAGGCGTTATATTTTGTGGTTCATCCGTATATACCTAAAACACGGAGCATTATTTACAACTCCTCCCCATTTTCCCCGAAGTGCAATGTGCACACCGTCTGAGCTGCGAAGCCACTGTTTTGCCGGTAAGATCGCTACGCGAACCACCGTAAACGCTCAAAGGCACCGAAAACAAATTTATGTAGCTTTAAAGGGGCTGTGCAACGACATTAGGTAGGAATATTTCTTACTTTACACCAGCTTCCTGGCACTAGTGGGACCCAAGAATACTCGAACGCAACACCATTGACCAGAGAAGGTCTTCGTCGCGGCGGAATTCAAAGGATGAAAGCGGAGCTTTTCTTTCACTCTGTCCTTCCAAAGCCGCCTTTTGCTCCTTCGCGAAATTTGATGACGGAGCTGTGGGGACAATTGCAACAGTACGATCCCCAGGAATGCGTCATCGAGCTTTGCGATCCCAGCTGTGGCGATATTCAAATGCTGTTCACACAGTGGGCGCGAAGACTGCATGCGTACGCATTCGATCTGGGCTCGTGACAATCGATGCCTCGACATGCATTCGGGTAGTGGCTCGTGTCCATTGCAATCGCTGCAGCGACGACAATAGCCGAGCCATAACAATGTCTGGAACTCAGCGCGTGTCCTGTGCTTTGCCAACCCCAGCGCGTGGCTATGATCAACCTTGGCGGCATATAATCGGCTCCAGATCACGTGGCCGCTTGTTCTGGCTGCGAGTTGAGGGGTTGAACTCTGCTCGTTTTTCTTCAATTTTTTTTCTGGAACTTCTATTGCGTGGGGTGAAAAACGAACGCGTGTTTCATAGGTCATTAACGTCAGGGATCCGTTTTAAGCGGTATTTGCGCAAAGTACAAAAATTGTTGCATCGCCCCTTTAAAAGTGGATTTTGTGAGAGGGTCATAAGATCCATGACTGAAACGGGAGCTTCGTTTTTGCTTTATGCGACTATAAAAAATCTGAGGGGCAGCAGTTACACGCGAGGCCGAAACGAAACGTCCGCTGTTTTCCCCACTCCTGAGAAGTGGGCTGGGGCCGCTTCGGCAAGCTTGGCCGCTTTTGCAGTCCCCGCGCATTCGGAGTCGCGCGGTGACCTCTGTGTTTTCAGGGAGCGGACTTGGACTCGTGGTTATGGTCGAAAGCTGACAAAAGCGATCGCTGCAAGCATCGTGAACTGGTATTTTGATCGCATTAAGAGCTCCAAGAAGTTCTGACTGTAAATCGAACCTCTGCTGATTTCCTTCGACTGTGTGCGCCCCTCCCCCTCACAAAAAAGAAAAAAAAAAGGATAGAAAGAAAGATGTGTAGAGCCTGCTATTTTTCAAACCGCGGCCATATTATAAAAGAATCCTGGCCTTCCAGCTTTGCTGCACTTCCATGCTCGTGGAACGATCACAGCCTCTACCAACAAACGCACAAGCGTT
Source organism: Ixodes ricinus (assembly GCA_037355805.1). NCBI lineage: Eukaryota > Metazoa > Arthropoda > Arachnida > Ixodida > Ixodidae > Ixodes > Ixodes ricinus. Next base: position 2,501 of record JAZHYW010032783.1, read on the forward strand.
CAACATCCTGCTTTATGCTGGTTTAGTGTATTTTTAAAACTTTAAAGTGTACCGCTTTTTTTCTTTCTTTTAGTTTTCGTATACTGTGCCCACATCTAAGGCCAAGAGCTGCGTCCACAGGAAATGAAACATTAACAATGAAGTTTTCTTACGCAGCCTGGCTGAAAACGCTTTCATTGTCGATATGAGAGTGTCGAACCGGAACGGGACCGAAGGAGAACTGAACCGTTCTTTTTTTACCTGCTCTGGAAGTGAACTCGAAATCGACGCCGCCATCTTAGACCTGAACGCGAACTGAACCGTTAATTTTTTCCTAGTTTTTTTTTTGTAATAACGCAACGTGAATATATGAAATAGAAATTTGCGTCATTTCTTAGTAATTATGTGGACGCCTGTAAACCCAAACAAAATATTGAAGCTAAAAAAATAAAAGCCATTTACAACTCCCTGTAACGCCGAATTAGAGCGCAGCTCTTGAGGAGGAGGGAAGGCACGGGGGGGGGGGTCACGTGGCCTGGGGGTCACGTGACCTCGAGGGGGGGGGAGAAAGTTTTTTGTTCGATTTAGCGGGAAAAATGTTCCGCTAAATTTAGCGGGGAAAATTTTCCGATAGATTTAGTTGGGAAAATTTTCCGCTACAAATAGGGGAAATTTTCCCGCTAAATTTAGCGGGGAAAGTTTTCCGCTAAATTTAGCGGGGAAATTTACCCATCATATACCGCGCGGTTACGCCGACGGCGACGCCGCTCAAGCCGGAAACGGGCGCCTAAGAACTGCGCTCTAAAAATGCGTTTGAAATTGCAACTTCAGGTGCACGCTAGCGATTACTGCGGCTGGTGTGCCGTGTGCATCACTGCGTTTTCAAGTTTCAGAAGCCCCGCGATCGCCGTGCAATCCAGTATTCCTCCCGTCATATGTGCTCCGTCGGTGCGACCTTTAGTATTCGGAAGCGTTACCCGTCTTCCTGCTGCTCCGCCACGGCGGTGGGGAACTAGAAGGATATTACGAGAAACAGTGGAGTCACTGAAACATGGCTTCATACGATGAAAATGTAGCAATCCTCGCTAAACTTAAAAAAAAAAAAACAACATTGGATGCAAAAATTGAGCAGTCCTGTTCCATCCGCTGTACGGTGACACGTCACTGCCAAGTCGTTGAACGGCGCCTTCACGCACCGCGAGAAAAAAAAGCCTTCGGAACAAAGTAGACATCTGTTTTGCTCCGAACGCTTTTGTTTTGTTCCATTTTGTTCCTAACGCTTTTGCATCCGTGTTTTTTTTTTTTTTTTAGAGCGCGTTTATGTAGTGGCTTTGGTAACTACAAAACTCTGAGTAAAAAGGGGGTTGTTGATGCTGTGACGTAGCTCTGGAGAAGAAAAAAAAGAAAAAAAAAGAAAATACTTTATGGAATAGCTTTTTTTTATAGTGATAATTTTTCCGCTTCGCACGCAGTGGACCCAGGTTCGATTCCCGCAAGCGGCGGACGATCTTCATCGAGGATTTGGCCACATCGACGACGGACGTTCTACTACACCAACTACAACATCAACAACGGGCGTCATTTCCAGTGGTGGAAAAAGCCCGTAACAACTGCCGCTGAAAAGTTCAAAATATTTAAATGGTGATTTAGGTCACACCGGTCTTAGTACGATGATTGAAATCGGAACTTTCTCGTAAAGCAATTTCGTTTTTTTTTAATTTTTATTTTAATGTACGAGTTGCAACTATTCAATTGTATCCTGGGCTTGCTGCTGAAATCAAATAATCATCGAGCGAGAAATGTTTTTGTATTTTTTAACATTTCTTTTTACCATCTATATGTGAATGAAATAGGTAAATTGAACTTTTTTTCACGCGTTTTCCAATACGCCGATGAAACCGCTCTGGTATTCGCGGGAAACAATGAACTGGAAGCTCTATCGTCCCTTCAAGCCGATATCTACGAGCTGATGGCATGAATCAAAAACAATCGTATCTGTGTTAACATACATAAAACCAAACTAATGTGTTTTTGGAATCCTGATAAAACAATAACGTTTAATATTCCGCTGGTTCTACATCGATCTAACTGCGAGAGATGTAATTGTCTGCCGCTTGAATATCTATCTTCGATAACATATCTGGGTGTTTTCTTTGATGAACATCTTTCTTGGAATAGTCATATTGAGTATCTTGCGAAACGACTTCGCGCAGTATCTGCATTTTTATATCGTTTGCGAGGTGTAGCCAGCCTGATTTTGAGAATGAGGGTTTTTGGGAGATCCGGTGCTTCGGTATGGTGTCACGCTTTATGGTTCTTGTTACGAACTCTAGAAAAAGTAAATTAGATAATATTTTGCACAACATTTGTAGAAATTTAGCATATGGAACCAAATTGGAGGAGTTAAGAACAGAGTCAAAAATGCGTTCGCTACAGCTTTTGTCAACTGAAAGATTATATATCTATGAAATACTAGTTAAGAATTATTATAACTGTACGTTTAAGAAACCTGTAAAAAAACAAAAGGTTTTGAGAAAAATAGAAGCGGTTCGCCCTCCCTAGGGTATACACAAATTACGGAAAGCGGGTTCGGTCTTTTTACGTTCCTCATTACTTTAATTTGTTGCCTAATGAACCTTTACATCTACAGTCGTTGAAAGTGGTAAAAAAAAGAGCTTAGAAATTGGTGTTGTACCTACGATTTTTAAATTGTTGTACGGGTTAAGAGTACTGCGTTTTTCTCTTTGTTTTGTGCTTTGCGTTATTTGAGCTTGTTAGTAGTTTCTCTGCTGGTTGCCAGGTCACGCCTACAAGCACTCACGTGCTTTTGCGGACCTGTTTGTAATGATGTATATTTCTGCGTGCAATAAAGATAATAATATTATTATTATTAGGCTGACGACTAGCAGAAAGCGGGGCTCTTCTGAGGCAGGGGTAATCGGAACGTCGGAGTATTGTTTCTACCCCACTCTTTGTTCAGCAGACACGCGGCGTACCAAACTGAGTGCGAAAGGGAGAAACGAAAGCAGGAAAAGAACGTGTGTGCGCCAACACAGATGGAAGAGGCTGACACACACGCGCAGGCCGTACGTTGAATGTCAGAGGTTGACCCGGCATTGGCTAGCATATTTGCTTTGTTTTACACCACCTTATCGCCTACTTTATGAAAGCGTCGCAATTTCGCACTTTTGAAAGCGAAACAAAAAAAAGTACCGTAACTGTTTAGGGACGACTGTGCGCTGGAGTTTGAAGGCCACGGTGCTATACGTCGTTAATATGGACTTTTATTTCTCTCGATGCTTCGCACTTCCGGTATAGCCTAGAGGCCATTCAATTTTCTCTCGAGCCAGCCTCAGAGGCAGTGGCCACAGTGGCACCGTGTGCACGAAGCGGACAAAAAGACAAAACAGTCGTCTGGAAGCCTTTCCGAGGAGAAATACAAAAATGGGCGGAGGTTTTCCACAGTTTCCAAACAGCCTTCTACTCAAACGTAGCTTGTGTTCCGATTTATTGATGCGTGACAATAAATAAAGTTTGTTTATAAAGTAGAATAATGGACCAACTTTTGTTTTAGCTGAAAGTATTTGAGATTTACATAAAATACAAAGGCTCCTTAATTAATTATTCTCGCGGTGTTTTCTGTGACTCCGTGCATTGAAACGTGAATCGACTACGTTTAAAAAGACGCCTAGAGAGAAAAGGAGGGTTATTTCAAGATTGAGTGATATACGCGACATAGTTCCTATATATATATATAAATAAAACTCAAAGAGAACTAAATGCGACGAAGCAATTATACATCATCAAGTAATATATAATGTATCTAAGAAGGCTTTATTACTTGGTGAAGTTGAAGAGTAGAACCGGCTACCAGGCTCTGTGGTAAATAGTTCATCTGCGGGGTCATTTTCTGAGAGCCTTAGGTCACTTGTGCTCAGTGACATCATGATCCGCGCCTCAAGGGATCCCTGACAGGCTTTTTGTATTTTTAAGTGTCTCGCGATGCTGCCTATTAGGTCAAAGTGCATTCTCTCAATCATCTATACTATGTTAGAATGTAGTGCATTTGTTGGTTTGTAGGCAACGTTACTTGATTGTTATACAATGGCGTAATGTATTTTTTTATGTTATCCACTATCTTATCTATACAGCGTTCACTGTGCCACACCTGTTTAGGTCTTAAATCTACCCGTGGCACGAAGAAATAAATGAGCCAAATAAATCTGATATACTCGATATAACAATATGATTCTTTTCTTTCTGTCCGATTGAAACTTTTTTTATTACATTTTTATATATATACTTCTGGCGGCGTGCGCGAACTACATAGAGTGCTTCTCTAGCTATCACCGTCATTGTGACGTCACGGGTAGGACAGACTGGGACAGGCCGCACAAAGCTTGGGTCCCTCGCCTCTGTCAGCTCGCTTCATGCGCTGTTGGAGCAACGCGCAGCAAGGCCTATTTCACGCGTTGCGTTTGTTTGCTGAAGTGATATTTGTAGTAGGACATTTTACCAAAGCTTTGAAACCGTGGCACGCGTAGTCGTGCTAGCAAACACTTTTGGCGCTGAGGTGTCGAAGCGCTGGCTGGGATGGTGGTGTGCTGTTCTCTACCCCAGTACAAAAAGCTGGATGATGAAAATAGAATATCCAAACGCTTTACCCCAGTACAAGATCTACCGCGGCGAATAGGGTGCATTTTTTGTTACGATTCAGACAAAATAAAACTGAAAGGAATGGCTGGTCAAATTGAAAATAGAAAAGCGAAATTCGAGAAGCTCTCGCGTGAGTAGTAAACACAGCAAAAGCGACAGATTAATCAATCGCCTGAATTCGCCGGGCCATGTCCGGTAATTTAAGAATTGATGAAAATTTCCGCTTTTCGTTCGAGCAGAAGTCGCGACGTGACCAACTTCTTTGCCACGTATTCGATGCAGGAGGACCTAAGCGCCAGTTGCTGACGAGCATTTGCTCATCAGCAACTGTTGAGTCCACACTTGGATAGAATCGTCGGTATCGGCAAGCTCATTGTAGCTAAAACTAGTGTGCGGCACTTTGCGACACAACTGTGAGCGTGTGCGCAGCTAAGGAGACAGCACGTCCTTTACATTATGGTGAATGCCAAACCTTTTTCTGCAGAAGCCTCCAAAAATCCGAAAAAAAAAGAATCAGAGAGGCTGTGAAAACCCCTGACACACGCCGTACAAGCTGTTATTTGAAGCTCCAGTCTTGTTTTTGAACATTTGAACGTTTTTTAATACAAAGAGCAACTTTGAGACGCTGTTATTCATTAGAAAGATCACTCACTAAAATGTCATACGCGTTTCTTTAATAAATAAACCGCTTTCGGTCGGCACAGATGCGAACTAACATAGTCACTCTGTGGTTTGACATAGCGCGTCGTCTGCTGGAATCCTACCTGCTCTGTCACAGGAGGACGCCCGCGAGTTGCTCCGCCAAAATATCTCGTCGCCAGTACTGCCAAATAAGCTAAAAAGAGGTTTTATTTGTGCAAATTCTGTTTACCAGGTTCGGTAACCTTTGTATCTTGCTTGGAATTCTCTTCAACTACTAAGTCAAAATCATGGAGGATCTCTCTCAAAGTGAGACATGCACATGGTTACTCAAATGATACCCGGTTGCCAGATAGGCATAAAAATACACATAAAAAAGCGCTGTAAAAAAAAAAGAGTATCAGCAGAAATATTAGGAGGGGGGATTAATTAAAAAAACAATAGCAAAGCGTTCTGGCATTGAAACGGTTTTTCGGTTGATCAGTTGCTTTACTCCGGTAGCGTATTGGGATTTCCTCACGGGGTAAAACCATGCGTCTCAATGTTATTGTGCTGGGAGTATTGCTCCGATTTATTCATTGCTGTCTTCAAGTTAATTGTTTCCTATTTTTGTTCGATGGCGTCTTTCAGATTAGATGCTGTTTTAGTCAACTCATTGATCGCCTTCTCGTGGTTCTCAAACCTTTTGAATAATCCGTCATACTTTTGTAGTGACTTTTCCAGTTTGGTAACTTCTAACCCCTTGTCAGTTCATACTTTTGTAGTGACTAGTTTGGTAACTTCTAACTCCCTTGTCAGTTTTTTTTTTTACAGTGGATTTGTTAAGGGTTACGTTCCTCAGGATCGTGTCCGTGTATGTCGACACAAACCTACCTGGACAGCTACCGCCATTTATAAGCGACGGCGGCAAGCACACAACCAGTATGGTTTCCGCCGTCGCTCGTAGATGGCGGCCACCTTCCAGCTATAATAAAGAATGGATAGTTGGGCGCGTTGGTGGGAATTCATCTTAGGAAACAGCGCAAAAAACAGACGACGACGAAGAAGCACAGAGTGTAACCCCCCCCCCCTCGAAACAAAATCCTGGCTACGTGCCTGGAGTACAGCTCCGCTGGTCTTCCTTCTTCACTAGAGTGGAAAGGCTGAACGATTTTTATTTTTTATTATTCATCTGAGCAGGTTTGGGGTCACAACCTCTGGTCAACGCTCAGCCTACGTCGGAGACGTAGGGGACCTTCTTTCCAGGCGCCACTGACTGCCTTTCTTTGTGCACCTTGCACGCAGACATACCCGCGATTCGACTGTCTCAAGATGAACAGAGCAGCGCACAAAAGACAAGGACAAGAAAAAGAACATGCAGACACACAGCGCTGACTCGCAACTGAATTTACATAAAAGGAAGAAGAAGAGGAGGACGTTCTGAAATTCACGGAGGGCACGCAGTGCGTATCACACGGGACACAACACCATTTAACTACAATGTCTGTGCCCCATAGTCCGATCTAAAAACAAGGTTTCGGTTTGAAGTAGTGTGCACTGATGGGTGGCTAACACAGCAGTCCCCCAGGCTGTTGATGCAATGTGCATCAACACCGATGAAGTAGTGTCACTGATGGGTGTTAGCCACCCATCAGTGACACTACTTCAAACCGAAACCTTGTTTTTAGATCGGACTATGGGGCCGACATTGTAGTTAAATGGTGTTGTGTCCCGTGTGACACGCACTGCGTGCCCTGCGTGTCTTTCAGAACGTCCTCCTTCTTCTTCCTTTTATGTATAAATTCAGTTGCGAGTCAGCGCTTGTGTGTCCTGCATGTTCCTTTCTCTGTCCTTGTCTTTTTGTGCGCTGTTCTGTTCATCATGTCATCATACCAACTCGCCCAACTTACAACACTTCTGCGACTGCCTAAAATATGACGCTTTTCAATACGTTCTTAGCCATGCCTCGGCATTTTCATACGTAATATTGCCGCGCGCGCAGCTGGCCAAGCAGGCAGCGCGGCCGTGGCCTAACGGTTATCGTGCTTGCTTCCCACGCGAAGAGCCAGGGTTCGAATCCTGGGGGTGACGCGTCTTTTATTTCTTCTTGCGATTTAATGTTCTGGTACATTCGAGAACTCTGTTGCTAGTCGCCAAACTTTCTAGGTCGATTATTCCAGAAGCCAACGCGTGTATACATAAAAGGCTCCGCGTGGCGATCCGAAGTCAGTTTCGGTTCAGCGTTCGATCCTGCTACTTCGCCGCCTTCGACGCTCTGTTGTTATCGTTTTTCTTTTTTACTTTTTGGACACAAGGTCGCCCCATTAAACGTTTCAGTTTCCCCAGTTATTCTTTGTTTCATTACCTCTTCATTCGTGACAATATCGTTGTTAGCAATGTGTGCATTTCAGGCTTACGTTCTTTCGACGGCAGTTTGAGACAGAAAATACATTCGTCCATGTTACTCCAGTGTGTACGTAGTCTCGTCACAGTCGTCGAACGGTCTAAATCGACAGACTCGTACAGGTCATCGCTCAGTCGTCACACTCATACAGGTCATCACGGTCATCACACTCACAGCTTATCAAGGTCATCACACCTACGTCATGAGCTCTCAGAAGTCACTCACACTCACGCTTATGAGTTCTCAGAGCTGGGGCTCACACTCACGCTCGTGAGTTCTCAGAACTCAATCTCACCCTAGTGAGTTCTCAGAACTCAGGCTCATGAGCTTTTGGAACTCACGCTCACACTCACAATCATGAGTTCACAGAACTCGCACTAACTCACACCCACGCACATGAGTTCTCAGAATTCACACTCACACTAAAGAGTTCTCAGAACTCACGCTCACAATTTATTTTATATTTTTTTTTAGACTTGCAATCTACCTGTGCTTACCTCATATCTGGCGATGGGTTTGAGTGATCTCACTCATGAGTGAGGAATGCCGAGGTATGCTCATTGATTAACATATAGGAGCAATTCGAAAGCTGCGCAAGCATCACTTCAGGTAAGTGAGCGAAACCTTACCTAGAAGAAACGCAGTGTTACAATCGTGCGGAAGCACCTGCGGGACTGCAGTGTGTTGCTTAGCGATCGCCGCTTCCTGTCCACTGTCTCTCGATGCGCCGTATCCGATGACGAAACAGCAGCCCTACCGCATTCTTTGCCAGCACGGGCCTTCTGTCGGTATATAAGCAAAATGTAGTGCTACATCATGCGGTGAGAAGGAAATATTTTACTTATCCAGTAACTATAAATTTCGTCGATATGTCGCTCTAATAAAGTTGCAGGTCCTTCTCATTTTTTAAAACTTTTTTGCAGGCTTGGGTATGTTTTAAGGGTATGTTTTAAAATAGAAAACAAGAAGTAATATTTCACTCGATCTATTCTAAGGCATTTGCAAGGTCAGTTCGTAATACTGCAGTTGTTTCATTAGCTCGTTGGCTCATCTCAAATATTGGCCCAGCAATCTGTATTTTCGTTTCTAATGTTTCTTCTTTTTATGGGGCAAGTTTGGTAGTCACCCATAATTATACGTGTCCCACTTTGAATTGGACCGGTAATTAGTCGGGCAAAGATTTATAGTCTTAGATCAGGAGACTAATTGGTCTGTACCCTTCGTTCAGCCTGCTAGCATGTTTTGATTTCGGGATCAGTATACCGTGTGCGCTCTTCGGAACGATGGTGGTGAGGGACCCGTTTCATACGATTCATTGAACACGCGAAGGAGGACTGGCACAAGTTCTTTTTCCACTTTTTGTGGAAAAAGACCCTGAGTTCATCCCGCTTTTCGTTTGGGGAAAATTTGTTTGGGTTTCCGGAGCACAAAGTTGGTTGTTTAACCTTCTGATCGTCTCATGATGAAGGGTGAGTACTTCAGATATTAGTTCATCCATTAGATGGGAAGGGTTCATTGGGGAAAAAGATATCCTCGTAATGGGATACTCAGGTGCTTTGGTTATCCCTTTCATCGGTCAGTTATGTCCTATTTTCCTTAAAAGTGCGACCAACTTCTTTCCGGCGTGCTCTCGTTCCGTGTGTAGGCCGCTTCGACAACTGCCAGAGTTAGTGTTCTCAGAGTGGTACCCTCGTGGTTAATGTTATTTTTGAATTGCCAAGGTTGTTAAAATTAGAAATGTATGTGATAACATAAACAGCATCTTTCAAGCACCATTCCTTTACTTTCTTTTTTTTTATATAACTTGATAGGTTGAAGCTGAAACACTTCAACCACCAGATTTTATGAAAAAATATATCTATCGCTGTAATTTTAAGTTAGCATTGCTCGCATTTCTAGCACCGCCCGTATTTTGCCTGTGCAAGTTCTTCTGGCAGTTTATCTGCATTTTGTTTGAAATCATTGTTGTGGGGCAGCCTTTTATTCATCTGCCAGACTGACCATAATTTTGGCGTCTGTCTTACAGAACATTCTTTAACGCTTACATTTGCCTTAAGCATATAAGGGTCAGAAATGAATGCACATATCATTCATGATCACTCAGGACATTTCTAACTGATCTAGAAATATAGATACGGTATAGCCGTGCATGGGACGACCCTTGGAAGTGGGTGTATCTTGGTGTAATAGCTGTTGTCGATGAATCGGATAAATTACAATCTCATGCAACGCCTTAAAGAATGTTTGTTCTGGGGTCCTCACTCTTTGTAGGTGGTTTTTGACGCGCAGCACGCAGTTAAAACTCCAAAGAACAATTACAATAAACGTAGCGTAAACATGGATTCGCACTTTATTACTTAAGTTTTCTTTTTGAACTACTTCATTATCCCTTTTGGACTACATAATTATTTGCATACACAAAAATTATGCGTTAAGGTAGGCTATCAATATCAATAAGCACGTTAGCGACAAAAGTGTACTTGTATCTGTGCCTGTGTGGATATGAACATTATATATTCACAATAATAAAATAAAATAAAATAAAATAGCGCATCCACCAGAGTAGCCAATATCTGGACGATCAAATATATCTCATAAATTCCTCCAAGCACGGCGAGCAGAAAACGGTATATTGTTTCCCGCCAATTCCTTTTTTTTTACTTGTAAGGTAACTCAGCTATATTGTAGTCGTACTTTTCTAGTCTAGAAAGCAAAATAGTTGACACTGCATTTTAGGTGAATTGATCTCACTTAGAGTAAGAGTGGAAATACTGAATGGGCCAGTCTCGGCGTTGCCACTGATTTCTCTTGTCATGTTTAGCGTAAATACCGACCGGGTTACAGTTGCCCCCCCCCCCCCCCCCATTTCTTGAAGTTTGGCTTTCACCTTTGTTCTTGAACGTCCAAGCTCGTGTGTGACCACCGTGTGTGTAAACCTTTTGTTACAGAGAACTCCCTTCGGAGCTTCCTAAAATGTGTGGAATTCACTTGTGGCCAGTTAGGCGTTTTTTCACATCCGTCTTTCGCCTCGGCTTCCACGGTCTCAGATGTCTGTTTAGGCGGCTTTCTTGAGTCTTTGTTCTTGTTGGCTCGGACGGCACTTTCTGAGCTTGCAGACAGATCTTTCTTCGAGCTTGGCGTCTTCATCCTCTTTTAGAAACCAATCCAACGGATTGATGTTTAAAAGCATCGGAGTTCAACTTGGCCTCAGTTGTTCCAGGTTCAGGGGAGTCTATAGTGGAGCTCCCATGCGTGTTTACGTATATCGTCCATGCCCATGATTCACTAATTTCCATCAGCTTCAGGTGATGTATTTAGCTTTGAGGTGTATATAACAACGCATTCTTCACTCGCACGCCTATAACACTGCACTTTGTGCATCGTGCGGTTAAGCATTGTCTACGGATATGGCCGATAGCTCTACATCGTAAAAAGAGAGAGGGTCGTCCGGAAATGACTACCAGCGCGTTCATCCTGTCCACAGTGAGATCTCCATTCAGTACGAGCGTCACCACCCGTGTTACCATTTCTGTTTCATGATCAGAAAATTGCCATCTTTCCTTAACGTCCTTGACGTCTCAAGGAAATTTTTGATCTGTCTCTTTGGCAAAGGTAATGAAATTAATAACAACTTCAGTTTGACTTTTTTTTTTCACCTGAAGCTTTTCGAATGCCTTAATCCTGCATTTGTCTGCTCCATTGGCGAAGGTAGTCATTCAGGCGTGGTCCGTCTGGTTAGGGTCCAAGCCAAGGAGGTCCTTCTGCTCAATGACCGAAAAGAGCGCATCCTTAAAGCCAGTGGCTTTCTACGGATGTTCCAGAATATTAGCGTGTAGAAAGAGGGAATTCGTAACGAGCATGCCTGAGAATAGACGAGGAATGATGATCCTGCAGTCCTGGGAGTTTTCTCCTGCTTGCCCAGAAACCCCCAGTCTCGTCCAAATGCTCTCGTTGGAGCTCATCTTGCTTCGTTAAACATTAAACGTCTCACTGTGAGTACGGCGGCACTCGGGACAAACCCGGACCTTCGAAAATCTAATAAAATAGGGAAAAGTAAAATATGCATCCTGCTCTTACTCCCATTTCGTTGTCTTCCGGCCCCAAACGCAGACGATATTTTGATACTTGTTGGATCTACGTAATCTAGGTTAGCAGAACTAGTGCTAGGACGTCGTGTTATTTTTGTTTGTTAATTTTTGTGTAGCACGATCCTCTTCGACAGTAACTTTGCACGCCGCTCTTCAAGCACGGTGGGGCGACTCATTTCACATATTTATTAATTTATTTGTGTAGTCAGTACTAGAGAGTCAAGTGGGTCCAGGTAGCGCAATTCAAATATACAGGTATAAAAAAAACGGAAAAATGTCAACCATCAAGTGTTATGTCTCAAGATGGTCTAAGAAATGATTAACCAATGCAGCCATGTTCAGCAAGACGTTCAACAAAAAGTTTGAGTGGTAATGAGCTCCCATCGTTAATTGAGCGAGGAAAGAAGCTGAATTTAAACATGTTAGCACGGGCAAAGATGGAGTTAGGGAAAACTGATGTTTATGACGCGTTCTCCTTGATGGTAAGGGGGGAAATAATGTAAAGGATCTAAGCACAGTTGGTCTTGCTGTAGAGAACAAAAATCTAAGTCGAGCAATTTTCCTTCGTAACTTCAGTGTCGGTATCCCGCTATCCTCCATTAGTTGCGTAGGTGAATACAGCCTTCCGTATTTTTCATAAATAAAACGAACGGCTCGCCGTTGGGGCCGACCCACATAGGGCGTATTCTCGACGAATTTACGCGCGTTTCAGCGGCCGTAATCACGGGATTTGTCGAGCGCTTTTTTCACAGAAGGGAAGAGGGGAAGGTCGCCAAACCCAAGGAGGTTAGAAGTACTAGGAGGGGGCACGTTGCAATATTGGTGAAGCCTAGTCATAAAAGTTTAAACGATGTTGTGGCCAACGTGACCGTAGATTTCTCTGGCTATCGGTGCGCCTGACATGTCACGTGTGAGATGGATGGTTGATTCTAGAAGGATTCCCTGCAGGCTTGCGCGCGCTCCGTCCTTTACGTTTTATCAGATCGAAGGCTAGACTGTGATGTATTCTAGTACACCATAGCTAGGCGAAGGCTAGCTACGGTCACGTGATGTGGTCACGTTGGCCTGATAAGTGGGGAGAGTAAGGAGGAAAGTGAGAACGAGGCGAGGCTTCAAGGGAGCATGGCTTGTGGAGGCTACGCGGCTGGCGTCATGCCCTCTCCTACCCTTCTATCCTCCTTGGCCAAACCACACACGACGCTTTTCGTCGACGTCTCCTCGACGTTTGGTGCAGTGTAGCACGACTCGCGCCTTTCGTGAAAGGAGGCAAAATGTAGATAGGCTGCTATATTATTGCGTTCTGCGAGGAGACAGAAATAACTGAATGTTAATAAGCAACCAAAGCCTAATTTTCTAACACCTGTTTCAAAAATGTTCGTTGCAACGTCGGTTGCAACCGTCAAGTTGCCAAAAACTCCCGGCAGGAGGACGGCCGCGATCTCTGCTCAAAACCCTTCCTTTTGTAATTGTTTTCACATCGCCCGCAACATCGATGGTATTTTCTTCTGTCTCAGTCGTTCATCGCTCGTTCCAAAGAGATATAGCGATTTCGTACAGTTCGCCGATAAACCGGCGAACGCGACAAGCGAGCTCCCATTTGCGGCGGCCGAGTCAAGCCAGCCAGCCGGCCGCATAGCTAGGCGAGCCGATTCTCGAGCAACTTCCGGCTCTCAACTCGGGAGCTGATTGGCCGGCACCGCGCCGTACGCTTCCGGATACGCCACGCCGAAATACGCCGATGCGCCGAGATCTGTCTCGGTCGGATCGCCGAATACGCGCGTATTTACGCCGACCTCGGAAGCGCTCGACCCGACGCCCGCTGTACGTCGGGATTACGCCCGCCAAAACGCCCGCAAATACGTCGCAAATACGCCCTATGTGGTTCGGGCTTTAGGCGCCCGTTTCCGGCTTGAGCGGCGTCGCCGTCGTCGTCGGCGTAACCGTGAGGTCACATGACCCTCGTGAAGCCACGTGACCCCCGTGTCGTCACGTGACCCCCGTGAAGTTACATGACCCCGGTGACGTCATGTGACCCCCTTGAGGTCACGTGACCCCTGTGGCGTCATGTGACCCCCGTGAAGTCACGTGGCACCCGTGAGGTCACGTGACCCCGGTGAGGTCACGTGACCCGGTGACGTCACGTGACCCCCGTGAGGTCACGTGACCTCACGGTTACGCCGACTTCGACGCTGGCGCCGCTCGGAGGGAGAAGTAGCAGGCAGAATGAGGAGGTGAGGAGGGGGGAGGAAGGGTATACTCTCCTCTCCTCCTCCTGAAGAGCTGCGCTCCAATGGCGAATTCTACTGGGCGTTTTGGAGCGCTCCGGGATCAGTTGACCAGATCCGAACACGGATCTGGTCAACTGACCTCGTTCGGATCGTTGACACGATCCGAACGGGGTCGCGCCGCCTACGGATCCCAAGTGGAACATGACCACTGCTCCGGGATCGGCGGATGCCTTCCCGCCATTCAACTGCCCGGGAATCCCCTTTCCGCGGCCGCCGCGGTCGTTTCGAAGACGTTTTCGCAATCGCGGCGCTAACACGTGTTCGACGCACGAGCGGCAGGAATGGCTCAGGAGCTCCTAGCAAAGATTGCCGGAATGCCCGTAGCGCGGCAAAACCTTCTCCTTATTGGAAAACGAACCGGCTGTCGAGCTAAGGGGTAAGCAAGCGGCCATTACGAATTATTCTGAGGCGAGATGCCCCGCGAGAAAGGAAGTCACCTGTGTGCACCGAGGGCTGGCCCGGCTGGCTTCCGGTTGAATCCGCCGAAATCGTCAGGGCGACTTTTCTCGGATCCAGATCGAGATCTGGAGCGGGAGCTAATCCTAAACGACCAGTGGAACACGTCCGTCTCGATCCCGATCGCCCGGTGAAATAGGCTCGCTCCAGAAAAGTCGATCCCGGCGCGCTCCAAAACGACCTGTGGAACTCGCCATAATTCGGCGTTACAGGGAGTTGTAAACGGCTTTCATTTTTTAAATAAAAAGGTCCCAAACAACACTAGCGTACTCCATTTAGGCTCTGACTAATGAATCGTAAGCGTGTAACCTAACTGAAACCGGAGCCTTCTTTAGCTTTAGGAAACCCACTTTCTAGATGCCGATCTTTGTTTTATGAGAAGACCACGAAAGATTATCAAATATAGTTACACATGGGTACTGAAACACACGTACTAGTGAAACGGAAGATTCAACGATCTTGTAAATACACTCTAAAGCTTTTTCCCCTTTTTTTTAATGCGTAAGAGTACTGTTTTTGTGGAATTTAGCTCAATTTTACAATCATCGCAACATGACAGAATAGATTGAAGGCTAATAAAACGTGGTCCGAGCTCAAAGTTACTACCTTAAAATAGTACAACAATCTGCAAAAATACGTATTTTAACATCTGCCTCAACGACCGATATTATATAATATATGTAGACTAAAAATAAAAGCGCGCCTAAAACGCTCTCCTGAGGGACCCCGAACGGGACCGGCAGAACTGGAGAAGTGCTACCCCCGACGGTGACAGATTGCCTCCGATGAGATATGTAGGAGGCAACCCAGTTAACGAATCCAAGTGGCATACCAAGTCTTTCTAGCTTAAAAAGTACCTGACCATGAAATACCTTCTCGAAGGCCTTGCTAAAATCTAAAAACAACACATCAACTTGGCTGCCTTCGTCGAGAATTTCCGCGAACTCATGAATCGTTGTGGCAAGTTGGGTTGTAGTAGATAGGCCCTTACGAAAACCATGCTAGAACGGAGTTAGGAGATTCTATCTAGGGGCTGACTAATATGGCTGCAGATAATGTGCTCCAACAATTTGCATGACGAGGAAGTTAACGAAATGGGACGGTAGGTCTCAAGAGCCAAGCGATTCCCCTTCTTATGCACGGCAACTACCGTAGCAGGCCGGAGATCATCTGGTAGTGAGCCAGAACAAGATGATGCTTAAAAGATGGTTAAAAAAAATGGGCTAGGGACTCTGCATGGCGTTATAGAAACATGTTTGGAATCTGGTCGGGCCCAACACTAGATTTGGGTTTTAGTGATAGCAGCATGGAAACTATGCCAAGATAAGATATGGACTCTGAGTAACAAGGTGGAAGGACAGAAGGGACACGGTGAAAGCCACTGGCATCAGAAAACACTGACTGGAAGTACTCATTGAACCGACACGCAACCATTCCGGGATCTATAATGACAGCATCATTCACTTGTATTTGCCACTTGTATTTGCGCTACTGGTTTTTCAGCGAAGGGAACCGTATTTTTTTTATATAGAAGCGAGGACTGATTTTAAGCACATCATTTGGCGATCGTATGGGGACGCTGCTCGACCGATCTAAATTGCAAAACGGTTCCCTAATATTGATTCAGTTCCGCTTCCGGTTACCGAAAGGGTTATTGGTTTCGGTTTCAGTCCCTGCTTTGCAGTCGTGGGATTAGTTTCCATGGATGCGAATAAAGTGGATCGAATCGAGAGACTATTAATAACAATCAGCCAATTCTCGTCTCTTTTCATCTTCTACCCAGTCATTGTCGTCAAAACTCAGTTTGATGCACTACTATGGTGGTATCCTAACGAATGAGCGCCGGGCATTTCAGAGAATAGGAAGGCATTCGGTCTTCCGACCGCCATCTTCACTGTTAGTCGCTCTGAGTGTGCGTTGCGTAACATTGGTCGCCAATCGACCTGCAGTTTCGCTTCTCAGGAATTGGTTTCATCATATTTATTTATCGGATTAAGGACACTGCAAGATCAAGTGTGCCTTCTTTTTCTTAGCAATCTCGACGCTTCTATTTCGGCGGCGCATTTTTTTTCCGCATTAAGCGTCGCCTGGCCGTTTCTCAGCGAAGAGGAATCGAATCAAATAAAACGTAGTTTATTTTGGCCCGTACGTTTGTACTCGTGACGCAGACGTGGGCAAAACTCCCAACCTGTGTTGGCTCGACGAGGTTCCTTCCCGTTTCCTCGGTAGGGCGGATATACGATAAACAAGTGTAAGAAAAAACGCAATACAATCGTACGGCAAAAGCAGAAAAAAAAAGAAACCCATAAAACTAACAAGGTGAGAAAATGACTCATTGTTACAATACTCACGTGTCTAGTAATGATCAAGAGGTTACGTAAACATAATTGTAGTGGAATGTGATTTTAGCGTTTGAACAGTAATGTCATTACATTAGTGGTCCAGGTAACACGTCACTGTTTTGCTCAAGACGTAAGGTGGGCACCACACGCATTTTGGTTCGAGTTTGAGCGTGACCTGAGCAATCTCGGCAGTTCGTCGGCCGTCCAAGGAATAGTGCGAGTAAAGGCGGCTGCTCTGCGACGCCGAGAAGTGCAGTCTAAATTCAAGTCACCGGCGTTGTAGGTCCTGACCGGCGGGGAGCTGAAGCAGCAGAAACAGATGCCGCATCCACTTCTATTCTGTACGGCAGCGGGGTCGCACACACCGTTTCGGGGTTTCATTTACGTTCCAAGACACAATATCTGTTTCTTCTCGAGTCAAACTGTGTTTTTATTTTCGAGCGAGTGTCTAGTTCGTAATATATTGATTCGGGCAGGGGTCCCAAAGTTTTATCTTTATTTGCGCAACCAACGGAGCGGAATGCAGCCCGGTCAATGTATCTTCA
The DNA here is from genome assembly GCA_037355805.1 of Ixodes ricinus. Classification (NCBI taxonomy): domain Eukaryota; kingdom Metazoa; phylum Arthropoda; class Arachnida; order Ixodida; family Ixodidae; genus Ixodes; species Ixodes ricinus. The sequence goes on from JAZHYW010032783.1 coordinate 19,877, forward strand.
GAAATCTTGAAATGCCGCGCGCACATCTTGTCGCGGTTTCTGGTAGCTGCAGGTTGCCCTTGTCACCTCCCTCGTCGGCTACAGCCATTTCTATGCAACCAATACCCGGCAATCCTTTCACCACCACAGAAAGGATTGCCGTCTTGGTTCATATCACACCTGAACCAAGACGAAGAAATACTTGTCTTACTTCGTCTTGACCCTCGTTGTTTTCGGCGCTCTCTGTATTAAGCTACGAACCATCTATTAGGCCTTTCCCGCCACATCGCGTCCAATCAACAACTGCCTCTATGTAAAATGTAACACTCGTTCACCTCTTATTAACCACTTTGCTGCATGACGTATGGAAGCCGAAAAAACTAATTAAAGGGAGACAGTGGTGCTTAAAACTGCCGAAACTACTTGCATCTCTACGCCCCGTACATTTTCCCCTAAAGGGAAAAGTGAACAGGGCCCGTGTTCTGGCTGTTGTTTCTTCGTATTTTCCTAATGCATGTTGATGAGTGAACCGATCACTGGTTTTCGAAAGCATAAATGAACTGGAATAGATTTTACTTGGAAACAATATTACATGTAAAACACTTACAATATAAACAAAATCGTAGTTAAAAAAGTGAAAGCCATTTACAACTCCCTGTAACGCCGAATTAGAGCGCAGCTCTTGAGGAGGAGGAAGGAAGGGTACTGAGGGGAATCACGTGACCTCGGGGAGGGGGTCACGTGACCTCGGGGACAGGGGGGTCACGTGACCTCATGGAGGGGGGGTCACATGACCTCGGGGGGGGGGGTAGTGACATTGGGGGGGGGGTCACGTGACCCCCCTCCCCGAAGGTCCCCGAGGTCCTCCCGAAGGAACCTGAGGTCGTCCCGAGGTCCTCGGGGGGGGGGGGGGGGGCTCGCGGTTACGCCGACGCCGTTCAAGCCGGAAACGGGCGCCTAAGAGATGCGCTCTAAAATTGTAAAGGCCCATACGCACATTCGCGTTTGAACGCGTTTGAGTGCGTTGCGGCGTCCTTGCGGCCAGGAGCGGTCGCTTGCGGGGCGACACGCGCCTTCCCGCAACGCTTCGCAGCGCGACGCAAGCGAGTAGAGACTCGCTCAACTTTTCCAAGCGTTGCGGTGCGTCCGACCAATCAGGAGCCGAGAGAGGGGAGGAGGGTGACGTGTTCGCTCGCCCCGGCGCTGGCTCGCCCCACTCGGCCGGCTCGGCGAGACGTATCCGGTTCTTCGCTCGCAGAACTTGCTTTTTCGTTTTGGGGAGAGGTGGTCAGTGTATTTTCCAAGGCTGCGATGGTTCAAGCTTGACAAAACGTCGGGGAAGCCAGCGGGATTGTCCCAAGATCGAACACTTCGACGCTGTCGCTGTGCGCCGCCATGTTGCCTTGGATCTCGCGTACTATTGGTGAGCCGCTAGCGACGATAGCGCGTTCTTATTGGCTCTTGACTGCGGTTGACTGCGTGTCAACGCAACTGTGCGTACAAGTTTGGCGCAAGCGCTCGTCGCAACGCAACGCGTCCGCTTGCCGCTACGGAACGCACCGCGCTCAAACGCGAATGTGCGTATGGGCCTTAAGCGCTTAGGCAACCCGTAAGGTGAAACACAGCGACAGCTGAGGTGTGACGTCGGAGCCGCTAAGGTGTCATTTTGGAGCAGATGGACTCAAGGAACGGGAAAAGTGCGAGAAGGTATCATACAGTCCGCATATGAAACCGAGTAACACTCCGGTCGAAACGTTTTGGAACCAATGAGAGTGTATTAAGTATAGAGAGCATTTCAGCTGTCTGCGTGAGAGGGGAGCGTGTCTTCGTACTTCACTTCGGTACAAATAGTCACACGTGCTAAACGAAAAGAGCCAAATAAGCAGGGACAAGAAAGTAGACAGGACGAAATGCACTCTCAAATGAAGGCTTATTGAAACAAACACACACACTATTAATACCATCTCTCTGGCTATTAGTTTAGAAAATGAAACTATCTATCTGTCAGATGCATTGACCGGGCACTAACGCACTTGCTTTCGTCTTGCTTTCTGATCAGAATGCATCGTAAATGTTAAATCAATTATATCTGCGTATCTTCCGAGAATCGTTGTGTGTTCTTGTTCTGGGTCACATGGGCACCTGTCCCAGTACACTGCCAGATTGCCCGGCGGGTACTGTTTGACTGACCACGCATGTTAGCTTGCTTTCTTGTTGACTTGTTATGAGCAGCGCGTGGAATGTTTTGGCGGAGTGCCGGTATGCAGCACGGTCGACGATGCGAAACCGCGTCCCACTAACAGCTATTGCTGTGAATGTCGGAAAAGTTGGGAAAAGTTGGACATCTTTTTGGACCACCGTTGTGTCGTGGGCGACGCTCCAGTCACACACCAACAACTTTATACATTTAAGGGCGTCAACTTTGTTCTTTCTATTTTCAGCTGAAACTGTGGACTACCCTAGGGTGTCTCTATTTCCTCGTTGTTGCCGTCCCTCATTTAGATCCTTCAGCAGCAACGGTACCTGTTCTAAAGTGTGCTCGGGAACTTCGACTCACTATTTCCCCCCCCCCCCCCATGCGAGATTTTTTTGTTTCGTACATGATTTGCAAGGACATAGGCATTGTTTTTCTTCCTCACTGCAAGAACCACGTGTGGTTTGCACTATTTCGTAAATAACAAATATAGAAATAAGATACATAGTTAAAGCACACTTATTTGGAGAAATACGCTTTTCTTAATTGCAAATTATAGTGCTGCTGCATGGAACATCTTTCCTTTTTGCAGGGTAAAAAAAAAGTGTGGGACAGGAAATTGCAGCTATAGCGACAGTTGTTTTAGGGAACAGATGGAATAATCTTTGCTTGTACTAGTGATTTTTACTTGTAGATAGTTTCGCTTGTGAGACATCATGCACTATTAGCAATATTGACCAGAACAAACAAACAATGATACTGCTAACCTCCGTAATTGCGTCGGCGCCCATCTTCGGATGAGCACCTTTCAAACGTGGAGCAGTCAATGCGGTCGTAATTCCATTCTCGTTCGTGCTGCATCTATATTATTGATTTCTGTGCCTGTTACACCAGCATGTGGTACGTGTTGCTCGTAAACATGATGAATGTCTAAAGAACTATCCCTGCTTTTAGCGTGTTGGATAGCAAAATAAGGCTGTCCCTGTGGCACGCTGAAGGAGTTAGCCCTGAAACAATCTGATTTAAGTGTCTGTTTTAGTTCGTGAGAATTCGGCGAAGGAAAATTGACTGCGCTCGCAGCACAGAAGGAGATGGAGAGGCGCCGCCATTGGCTTTGATCAATGCTTTGCAGCTTCGGTGTAACCCAGTTCGATCGGCCGCATACCTGGAACGGGGCGTACCCTCGAATAACTCTAACTGAGAAGACGGACTTGATTATGCGGTCATACCACTCCGACGCGTTGCACGGACCTCGTCTGCCATAGCAAACACGTAGAATAGATGCTTGGGCGAGTTGGATATTCATATTGTAGGAGAAGCGCAAAAGTAAACTCACTCACACTGAAAATACACGCACACCCGAAAAAACGGTCACTTACGTCGCGCTGACTTACAGCTCAGTTTGTATTTTCGTCTTATTTGTTTTTCTTTTACCCGCATTAAAATCGTCATATCTCATTTCGTTCTCTTCTGTACAAAACAAATAGCAATGTCTATTACAGATTACCTTCGAGTGTCAAGATATAACAATTCTTTTTCCGTAAGCGTTATGGATGGACTACTAACAGAAGTGTCACTCCTTTTCATGATGTTAGCTGCCTCATTTATCTCACGTGTTAATTGGTGATAGTAACACCTACCTTTAAAAAAAGACAGTCTGCATCGGATCCTGCATTGCGCCAATTCTCAGTGATTTATTCCTAGCATACCACGACAGACTGCTTCAAAAGAGCTTAGATTCCTCGATTGTGGTAAAGGTATTTCGTAGCGAAACACCTTTACCACAATGATGACTATTTGATACTCCTGGACACCAACGAAAAAGACCTCCCGATTTATTTGCCCAATGTGCTCGTCCAGTTTAAAACATGTTTAAACCTTTTGGAGATTACACACGAGCTTCCAGAGCTAGGATCCTTAAGATTTCTGGACCTAAGATTGTCTCTTCAGCCCCGTCATGTCTGTTGGTCGTATGAGCCCAAAGGAAAAAATGGTGGAAAAAATGGAAAAAAATGCTTCTAGTGGTGATGAACAGGGTTGCTTAAGTGTACTGTGTAACCCTGATTACGAGCGACCATTCATATTTGTGGGAAAATGCATGCACGCGTCAGGATAACTATTAAATATTTCAATATTAATGTAGTCAAATAGTATGACCCAGAAACTTTCGTTCAGTATGTACTTTTTTATTTAATCATAGTTCAGTTCCACACATTCCGGGTCCTGCTCCAATTTACTGACTCCAACCTAAACAAGAGCACTGGACTCCGCGTACCCAACACCACCGAGGATTTCATGACGTCATGGCTTTTGGTAGACAAGGAGTCATACCGTGGTGTCACCGACAGGTACAGCGTGCATAAAAGTGCCCTCAACTTCGTTGTCGCAGAGACCGCGTTGGTGTGGCACCGTTCGTGATACAATGGATCACGCAGCTTTCTTTGGCCACTTGGAACGCAAATGGAGATTTCCAGGTGTCATAGGTGCAGTGGACGGCTGCCACGTCCCTATTAAGGCCAGCAAAGATGAGCAGTCGACTCCATCGTGCTGCAGGGCTACGGGGACAGCAACGTGGTTTACGCAGGTGCACGTTGGGTCCCCATGACGCTTAAATGACGTACAAATCTTTACCACTTGTGGCTTGGACGACATCGTTGGTTCTCTTCCAAGAGAGTATCACATCCTCGGAGACTCGGCCTATCCACTCCAAGCTAACCTAATGCGCCTATACCGAGATGACGGCCGTCTCACAGGAAGACAAAGTAAATTTTATGTGACACTCAATGCAGCGCGGTCTGTGGTGGAGCGAGCCTTTGTCGACATGGACATTACACAACGGTAGCGCAGAAAACGAGGACAAGTATAAGACACATCCATATTACGGATGCGCTACACAAATATTTATTCGTGTAATCTATAACCAACTAGCCATCTAATGGTCTTAGAACATGGACAACCGTGTTATGGTCCCTAGGTTTGTGATGGCTCCTCCACATCATCCTCGCCTCTGCGGAGCCCTTTGTTGTTCCTAGAGGTGAACTATAGACGATCCGCACCTATATGGTGTGCAGAGACCTCAATCGGTCAAGGGCCTCTACGGCTGCAGAAGCCAAGCGCGATAGAATTTTTCGGTCGCGCACCAGTCACCTAGCTGTTTTTGAAGATATGTATTCGTCCTTTGTCTTTCTTGTTCCCCTTCTCCAGGGATTATTTTCGCCATTCTTGTCGAGCTCGCTTGCACCTTTGCATTTAAAATTTATTACAAAGAATCGCTAGCTTGTTGCACCATGCATAAATGTGAAGGGAGAGATATCATACTATGTTACAGGTCGCAGTATGATTTCGGATTTTCAATTTTTGTATTTTCTAGAGAATTCAAATAAGGTAAAAAATAACATTTTATTCCATTTCCAAAAATTATGTTTTGTGGTGTATGGTTTCTAGGCCTGAAATCACTTCTTAGGGCTAGAAAGTAGTAACACATACCCAGCCAAAACTTTTGAATAATTTCTAATCGTAGAATTACGCTAACACCGAAACCGACACTAACTTGCAACTTTACTGGTCCGCCATCTCGTTGTGAGCATCAGATGTTGCATGAACATCAGCACATGGTAGGGTTGCCACCTTCCCGATTTTTGACCGGCACGGCCGGTTTTTTGGATAAAAGACCGGTTGCCGGTTTGTATCTAAAACCAACAGCCCTTTACCGTTTTTTTCTTTTTTCAGCTATCCAAAAACAAATTTTATTTTATTTCTATTTTTTTGGGGGCAGGGGGGGGGGGGGGGCGGGTATAAATATATTCTAGACCATCAACGTTATAGGGTATATAGGCATATGCATTGTCTATTTTTGAGCTAATTTTGTAAGTATTGTCCTGGTACTTGGAGTTGTTTATTTAGCCGCAAAGAAGACATAATTTTTGTAAAAGTATGGCGCGTTTACTATTCATTGTAGCACGTAGAGAGTCTTTGCGATTTACCGAAGGAGATCAGAGAATAGAGAATGGTGAGCAAGACATGACTTTGAATCTGAGGACACATGCTCGCTTTACACGAATTCAGAAGTGAACATGAGCTTTCAAGTTCTTGCCATTGCTCGTTGTCTATGCACGCGTTCACTACCAAAACCTCAAAAACCAGTGATTTTCGAAAATAATAGATTTACGCTCGAAATCTGCACGCTGAGCATCATTCTCAGTGTCTTAGAGGCATTTTCACTCGAAGCGTTACTTTATTTGAAGCCATCTTTTTGCAAACTCCAATAATCGGTTCTCCACCGGCTGCACAGCGTGAGTGAGCGCGAGATTTGTTTTTGGCGCTTTAATTTTGACTAAATGGTACGCATCCATGTATGTTATTGAGTTCAGTGTTGTGTATTCGTGTACTTGCACGTATAGCACCGCACGGGCCCGGGCAATCCCGAAGGCCCGAGCCCGGCCCGGCCCGGCTCGGCCCGCGGGCCGGGCTCGAGCCGGGTAGCACGCATTTTCTCGACTTGAACAAAACAATTTTCGGGCCGTGCCTGGGCAGTCGTGTGCCGAAAATTCTAAATTGTTGATAACAAAGTCCTTTTAGGTTCAATGAAAAAAAACAAAAAACAAACAAACAAGGGAAGTAAGAAATCACTACGACGCCATTGAAAAAAACAAAACAAAAAAGACGTCTTGCACTTGGAAAGCCTTCGAGTGGATAAGAGAAAACGTATGGACTCCAGCAGCATAGTGGGACGTACAGTGCGCGCTTTATGCTTAGACAGTTTTTAGTTTAAAGCCCGCAAACGTTTTCGGGCTTATGTTTATAATCTGTCAGAAAGCAAGCCCGGGCTCAAACTCAATTAAAAAAATTCTTAAAAAATTGGCCTAGAAATTAAACATTCTGTCGGGCTCGGGCCGGGTCCGGGCCTGGCCCAGAAATTCCGGCCCGCGCGCTGCTCTGCTTACAAGTGCTCTGATGTATTAATAGATCTGTGTTAAATCATTTTACTTTGGGAAGCTCGTATCAAAATTAATTGAATCCGTGTATCGGTTAAGACTCAACACTGTGTCTTTCTCTTTACCAGTTCAGTCCCCCCCCCACTCCCCCCCCCCCCTCCGCCCCTCCCCCTTCCCGGAATGGCCGATTTTTTCTTCGAGGAAAGGTAGAAACCCTAGCACATGGGCAGCTTGAGCCTGTTTCGCCCGGCATCAGAAGCAGTCGAAAGGCCGTCGCGAGTCGTCCGTGGGAAATGGGCTACGATTCATCAAGTTTTTCTGGGTCAATCCAATGGCCAGCGAGAGATTTTCAGCGCGAAGTTCTGGGACGATTCACGCCGTTCGCATTCCATCCGCCGGCATCGCCACCGAGGGGACCACCCGCGGAGGCTGCACTCGCGATCCGCCGACCTGTGGACCCAGATGCCGCTTCAGAAGCACAATAGTATGGAAGTTAAAACTTTTGGATAGAGCTAGTTGGTTCGTTGTGATCTAGATGACTTTTTGCGCGTTTAAGTCCTCCTCTAGATGGCATGGAAAGCTTTGGTTGCTAGCACAGTACGAACTGTTTCCTAGCACGACGCCAGCACTCAGAGTCATCGTTCGCGTCGTACTGCACGGACCCACTTCCATCGCTGAGTCTTCTCTCGGTCGGAAACCGATGAGATGTCACTCTGTTGCATTTCTTCGTGGTGTTATTGCACCTTTCAGCACATCACCAATCCTCCCCACCCCCCATCGTGTGCCGCAAATAGCCTAAACCAAACAATCCGCAAAACCAAAGATGCTCGCCACCCCTATACAACGCACAACCTCATGGAGGAGAGAGCTGTCAGTCTCGCTTTCTGCTCAAGCTGCTGCCAGTAGAGTGGGAGCCAGCGATTCGGACTCTGGCGTTTCGCGCGCTGTTTGATTTTGTGCCAGCAACCTCTGCACATTTCATCGCTGATGGGACGGACTGGAATCCCATCCCACACTCGTGGTTATGCCGTGCCGATCTTGTTGGAGGGATGCCCTCCAAAGGGGTTATGTCCCCATCGTACGTGTCGATGATATTTCCGGACCAGCATCGTACGCGGGCTTCGCTTCCTCGAAGAAATATTCGGACGGTTACAAACCGTAAGGAAAAAATGCGATAAAATTTAGAAATATTCGGACGGTACAAACCGTAGGGAAAGTGCGATAAAATTTAGACTGGACAATCGACGTTTGACTCGGGCAGTTTAGGTGCGCTTTCTTTTTAAGCTTTACGGTACGGCGACACTTCGCAGAGATTTCGACCTTGTCTCCAGTCGTCGCCGCTACGAAAAACCTTCTCTTCGCTTTTGGCGCGAGGCAAGGGAAGTGGGATTTTCCGTCGGCCGCCCCGGCACCCCGCCATTAACGGCGCTACGAAAGGGGAGTATTCCGTGTCGTCTGCTTGTAAACTTGTTTTCAAATATTTCTCGCGTTATGCGAAATTTTATTTTGGCAGTATCCGGTTGCTACGCGTAATGCTGGATGCTTTTAGAAACCAACCAACATTACGCGTAGCAAGTGGATACTGCCACAACATCCGACATCGTATTTTTCGCCCTCAGTGCGCGAAGAAACGAGAGCTGTAGCACGGTCGCGCAATGCGGGTGGGATGTTGCCGTCACATTCCTGAAGAAGACGGAGGTGCGACGTGGTTAATTCTCACAGCCGTCGTGGTTGGCGTCGTGGATGCCACGAATGACAGTCACCAGTGATCTCGTGAAGTTTAAGTGGGTAAGCGCGATGGAAGTATCGCTTTAAAAAAGGAGTTCAACGACGTTTCAAAGGAGCTGTGCATCAGGTTTCAGTACTTTGCTTAAATAATTTGGGAGTTGGTGTCTCGACCTTTCTGAAGCAGAGAACAAAAAAGCGCTCTTGCCTGCATGTCCTAGTTCTTACTTTAAAAATGGACAAAGATGGAGGTTTTCGGCACCTCTCAACTCCTTCACAATCTACGGAGTCACGTGCACCGTGACGTCAATGGGGGTGGCGCGGGGTTCCGGTGAAGCTCTCTCTTTAGAGCCATCAGTGAGCAGCGAGGAACTCATCCGCTCGCGACCGCGCGACCACGTCCTGGCGGGCGCAGCGCGGGCAATATGGTGAAAGGAGGAAAGTCTCATCCGGGTCCGGCCATACCCGTCCGGCCCTGTCTCCCTCCCCTCCAGCTTCTGGCGGCTGTTCGCGGTAGCAAATAGAGCTGACGGTTTTGTGGACCTAGGATAGATGGCGCCACCAAAACTCCGTATAATAAAAGTTTTGTCAATGATACCGGAGTTTTTGACGCCTTTATATTTATGTTGGAACGACAAGATTTATAGGAAAGTTACCTTTTATCGAGCAGGTATTCGCACAACTTGCTATCTTTCTACAAGACCTCCACTGACGTCATGCCGCGCATGTTTTTCGCGGCCGCCGCTCGCGGCTGCAGGTCGGGGAATATTCTAATTTTTGCCTCGCGATTACGCGGCGGAATTGCAACATTTCGAAGGGAAGGAGGTGTGTTTTCTGTCCTTTGTGACTAGGTGAACAATGTCATAAAGTAGAACACGCCAATTCTTTTTCAACGTTAAAATCGGTGCGCACTTAGCCTTTAAACTGAGCACGGTTTACTAGTTCTTTAAAGACAGTGGCTCTTTCGTTTGGTTTTAACGTGCGCAAAGCAATGATATAGTCTCATGAAGGAAACTGCAATCCTGGTGTGAGACAAAACGGATATACTGGCCGATGTCAGCCTTACATGTACAACTCGATTTGTTTGTTTTTGCCTGTCTCTTTGAGTCACTCTCTTCGCAGGTCCGTGTACGTGTGCGCATATAATTGACGATAGAAGTCCAATAGAAACGACCTCTCCGATTTTTTCTCGAAAAGCGCCGCACTTTGCTCGTGTTCAGCCCCTTGTACTTTTTAACAACTCGATGATTTTCTTTTTATTAAAAAAAAAAGTGCACATAAAAAAAAGCATCAAATAACAGACAAACGATAAATAAAATTATATTTTGGGATGATTTTTGTGCGAAATATTTTCTGTGAGATAGCTGTTTTGTGGAAATTTGCCGTCGTGAAATTGGCGGTCCTCACTCTATAGATAATCTTGATTTTTATTCTCCACCCTGAACTCGGTGGATTCTCGGTAGATTTATTAATGCGAAAGCATTAACTGTCCCATGGATCGAAGCCGGCGTTGTCTATAACAGCGAAAGGAGCAATAAATTCCCATCAGCTGCGACGCCTCATATCAGATGCTTCGTCACGGGAAGCCGGCGGGGCCGCTCTAGGTCCCGGCGGACGCGCCTCAGAAATAAAACACACAGAAGAGAGACACAGCAACGCAGATGCATCGTCACGGAAGCCGTGGAGCCGGAGAGGGGGCGCTGCGCTTGCGCAGTGGAGGAGCGTGATGTCACCACTGGAGCGCCGTGTGAAAAAGGAAGACCTGGCGCGCTGCTTGTAGGAATGTGCTGCGTGTACGAATGCTTTCACGTTCTTACACGTAAGCGGTCTTTTAACGATCTTTTTTCGGGATATCATCGCCTCGTGCGATTTTGTTGAAAAGTACAGTGGCTGCATCTTTCCAAAAGGCCGGAAGGTTTCTCGTCGAAAGCCATCCTGCATTGTGATTGATTGAAGTTGTTAGATTGATTTTCTCGAATATATAAGAAGCGGAGAATCCCTAGATCAGCTTATGCAAGTCTCGCCCCAGCCCTCATGCAACGTCACCCTAAACGTGTCGGCTCGAAAAACCAAAGTTTCGTCTGTGCGCGCTTCCGCCGCCACAGCTTCGCACGCGAGAAGAGGCAGCAGGCTGATGAACGCGCCTCATAATGGTAGAACGCCAGCACCTCCGCTAGTGGCACTACGGGGCGTCTTGACCCATGCACACGGAGCGTATACACTGTCAAGAGGTGAACCGCGCATATATTTACACTTCTCGGTATTTAGATCAGGTACTCTGCGTTGGTGTCGATGACATTGAGTTTGAGACTCTATAAACTAAATAAACGAGTTAGCTGAGGTTGAGACGTCGTCCTATCTATTTTCTGTCCCTTTTACGTCAAAATCACCATTAATTTCGCTACAGATCACACAATATTCAACAGAAAGACTAACACACTAACATATGTTAGCTGACAGAGCCTCGACCGAGAGAGACCAAACCGGTTTTTAAGCCTCTTGCGATCTCTTAGGACCAGCTCCGCCGGCAGCGCCTTTCTGGTCCTAAGAAGTTGCCAAAGGATTAAAAACCGGTCTGGTCCTCTCTCGGTCGGAACTCGGTCGCAAGGGTGTGAACGGGCCTTTATACAGATGAGAAAACGTAAGGGCCCCAGGACAGAAGATGGGGTACGCCTGAACCCACTGGACAAGGATGAAAATCAGTATCGTATAGCTGTTCGAGATTTATCATTGAGGAAATAGTGCAACCATGTAAGAACATTAGCGTCTAAGATTTAAGGAAAAGTAGTTGATGAGGTACTTGGTTGACTTCGTCACAGATCCAGGGGTCGAGAAGAAAAGGCCTTCGCTCGGCTCCACGAGGAGGCCAACGAGGAGCTTGCGGTAGCAGCTGCGACCGTCGGCGAGCGGGCTAACTCCCTCAACCAGAAGCGTAGCTCTATATCGCTGACGTCAGAGGGCGGATCACTGCTCGGGTTCCGTGTTATCGCTGTATACTATGACGAAATGCTTCGAGCTGGTTTATCTAGCTGTGGAAAACCGAGAAAAAAAAGCCGTTTTACTGGGTTTTATATTGTATTGACCGGGAACACGGCCCGCAGTGAACAGTCCGCGAGGCTAATTCCTTCTTCGGGAAATCTCGCTCTTTTTTTCTTTTCTCTTTTATCGGCATCGGGACGATCTTTAAATGTAACTCGCGCATATTTCCTGAGCATCAAATCAATATTTCAAAAAAAAAAAAAACAGAAACATTCCCAGAAATTTAAATAAAAATAAGCCCCGATATCTGGGAACCATAATCAGTTCATCGAAGAGCGCAGCGGTCGTATGACGCCAGCAAATAGGTACCGTACCAAGTGCAATACCTTCCCCCTTGCGGCATCACATGACACAGCTGACGTCACCGCCCGCTGCGTGAAACAGCTCCCGCATCAGGTAGAGTTCCTCTATGCTCCCCCGAAGGAGGCATAATAGCATATGCAGGAACTCTAGCATCAGGCCATGCATCGCGCCATCTCGTGAGGACTGTACGTCTATCCAATTTCACATGTTGCGACGGTTTCGCACACGGTCAAATCGGTCCCACATAAACTCCGAGAGCCACAAGATTCCCATAATTCCGCGCGGGGACTTCAAGGTCGATGTCCTGGATCCCATGAACCATAGCCTCCTCTATACTCACAAAGCCTGGCAGTTCGATGACGGAGCCATAGAGTGCCCGGTCGCAGATTTGGAGCTCGAGGATCTGGTAGCACGGATCATTTCTCGGGGAGCCTGTAGTCAGCGCACAGCTTTTGCAGCGGCGAGTACCCGAAAACATGGTTTTCAAACCCGACTATAGAAAAGAAGCGGTAGCCCGAGGAATGCGAGAAGCACGAGCGGACATTCCATCGCTCGGGACAAGTGTGTTTCGGCGTCTCGCCGCAGCGGGGCGCCCGTTACATGCCTCCTGTCTGCCGCTCTACCTTTTCACTTTCAGCGGCCGCGTCTCGTGGCGATCTGCCAGAGTTTTGTTAGTATAGAGGGAGGCTATGCCATGAACTCGTGGTTCCCCGAGTTCATATATATGGGCGGTTCGAGCTCTCCATGGGAAAACGACCGGCATGTCTATGACCTGGGGTAGAACTTCGATAGACATGGCCTTCACGCGAGACATACATCACTTGGACTTCGTAACTTACGTGGATTACTTCAGTTACCCTCGGAGTCTAAGAACACGAAGAACTCAGGGCGCTACAAGCGTTCTCGGAAGAAGCAGAATTCATGGAAATTTATTATTAAAGCATTCTCCGCGCAGACTTCATTCACGAATGAATGTAAACTTGCCTCGATTATTCTGACGAATCCGGGGAGTAGATGAGTGTTTTGCGAGTGCAACGCATTTGGCAGCGGCGGCAGCGTCCGGCCTATATCGCTAATCTGAGGACCACTCTTGTTACAGTCACCGCCTAGTAGCCTGTGCGCATGCGATTGTTATAAAGTCAGCTCCAACCCTCAAGCATGCCCCCTCCTACAATATTTGATGCTACGATTGTGTGTGTATATACCTCCCCCTGCGTTCCGAAACAGTAAGTGCGTCGCTAACGCTGGCCGTCGGCGATGGAGCCGACGCCGCCATCTTGTCCGCGCGTTTGGAGTATAGTAAATAGCTAGTAAAAATGTAGTAACGGTCAGAAAGAGGTGCTAACTGCTGTATTTACTAACATTTACTACCTATCGCGTGTTTGAGGTAGTAAATAGTGAAAGCTAGTAACGGTCAGGTATAGGGACTAACTGCTGCAGTTACCTAGTTAAGAGTGTATTATAACGTAAAATCAAGCGTGAATTGAAAAAAGAAAAGAACAGTCTAGATTCCTTATAAGTAGGATTGCGTAGTTTATTTTTCGTCAAATTAGGAAAGTATTTTTCGTTGTTTATTTTTTTTTTCTCTAAAATTCGGAGCTTATCGGTGTTTATTTTTGTTTCATTCCCGATTCTCCGAAATGTGTGCTAGATGCAAAAAGAATGCGCTTGTATCAATTAAAATTTCTTCAGCAGAATTCGGCATTGGTGAAATTACCATTGGCAATACTAATTTGTCCCACGACAAAAGTTGCAAACAAGTGTTGCTTCGATAAAAGTAGATCGCCAAACTACTGGAGGTTGTCGCTGGGAAGCTCGTTTTCATACCATTCTATCCATCAACCTGCCCTGCGGCTGCGCGGGGTGGAGTGGCAAAGGGTGTACCTAGAAGCTTCAACTGTCAACCCCCTCTTCCCCCTTCTCTGAAATCTCTATGGTACATTAATATTTCACTGTTACAAAAACTTAACTCGTCCTTGCTCTAAGAAGCACAAATAGTATGGCCCGAACTGGAAACCGGAACAGTGGCTTTTAATCATGATGTTTAAACCCTGAGACCGGGAAGAAACTTGAAGATGACTTAGAAGCAGTGTTGTAGGCGTTACCGAAAAAAAGTAACTAAATACGTTACTCGTTACTTGCAAATAAAAGTAACGCGTTACCGACCTACGTTACCTCAAAATAAAAGGAACGCGTTACCGTTACCGTTACTGATAAAAAGTAACGCACGTTACTGTTGCGTTACTTTTTATTCACGAACTAAAACATTTGCTGTTTCGACGTTTGATATGTGCGTCAGCGCCATAGCTAAAATATGTCCATGCGGAAACTTAATTACACTCTCTTTTTAGGGTTTCACCCGAATAGTTACGAGAAAAAACGCGGAAGTATATATGAAGCTGATTTATAACATGTTGGCACGGAACTTAACAGAAGAACCGGCCTCCCTCATTAGCACAGAAATTAAGACCAGCCAAGATTGAAACTTTGAATATATTTTATTCCCAACATGTCGAAATACAGATAGTTGCTGTGAACAAGTTCCTCTGTTACCCGAAGCACACTCCGCTGTTGTACTTCAGCAACAGCTGAATTTCGAAGTTGGCATCTGACATTCTACCTCGCTTCTTGGTAAACACCTCCGCGCCTTCGCTAAATAAGCGTTCAACGGATGCGCTCGATGGTACTGCCGTGTTTACTTTGAGAACCAGTGGCAGGTGGCGTGTGACGTCAAATCTGACGAGCACCGACGTCAAAGAAAAGTGGAGGACAGCGGCATTTTTTGACTATGGAATTTATGACTGGGCACTTAAAAACACACGCAAAAAAAAAAATTAAAATTTAAAGTTTTAGGAAGTAAAGTAACGTAACGTAATTTCGTTACCCGTTACTCAAAATAAGTAACGTAAGTACGTTACCCGTTACTTCTTTGGAAAAGTAACGAGTACGTTACTACGTTACCAAAAAAAGTAACGCGTTACCGCCAACACTGCAAGTTAGAAGGGAGGCAAGAAAGGTGACCCGAAAGTACAACGTCCCCCGAATGTAAAAAGATTAGCGGTATAATCCTTTTTTTTTTATGTTTTGAGATTTGAAATAAATCTGGGCTGGCATTATCTTGGGACCACTGACCCTCTGCGCTTACCAAATTTAATCGCAAAGTACATGTTTTGTGTTTTTTTTTTTGCTTCGATACTTTGGAGTTTGGAGTTTATTGGATAAATCCGAATTGACGAAAACTGTCCGGCAGGTGTTCTTCGGAGTTTTTCCAATTTATCCGAAAACACGGAACCCTACTTATAAGCCCTATACATGGTTGAAGTCAGCGAGAAACGTGAGGAAACTGTAGAATAACACAGGATACAGTTTCCTCGCGTTGCTCGCTGACTTTAACCACGTATAATGTTTACCAACTAGCCCAGCTCACCACCCTTCTACTTAAAAGGCGTTTGCTTATCTTTGTGCAAAGAACCCTTCGAATCAATATACGGTGAATGCCAACTCATCGTATTCTGTTTTATTTTAGTTATATTATAAGTGATCAGACACTTAATTCGCGTCGCTGGAAAGATGATCGCAGTTATCAGATTGTCTGGCAGTCTGCGATACTGCCCAGAAGATGCGCTCGAAAGAAAGGATATTTTTATATATTATTTCTTTTTGCTTCATACCACGCGCTTTAAGCAGCCGCGTATTTTGTAACCATTAAAATTCATGAAGGAACAGACCAATAACATTTTGTCATTTTATATAGGTCAAAGAATAAATTAATGGGAGAAGAGAGGCGGTCACTCACCGCATCGAAGTACTCGTTTATACGTGCTAAGACGAGAGCACACCACTGGAAATATATACCAATATTCAATAATGACAACACCTCCTATTGTTTGAGTTTTAAACGCGAACCTGCAACTGCATGCTCCGAACCATATACTTAGCAAAAAAACTTGCCAATTATCGAGAGAAAAAAACACACACACAGAGCGCTTGTCTTGTGCTCTCTTCGTCTTCTGTCTTTGTCCCAATCTCGCTGTTTTTTCAACATGAACTCTTACCAACTTGCCCAGTTAGCTATCCTAATCAATCTCACTTCAAGTTGTACTTGTCGATGTAGCTTTTTTCCACTTTCTTGTAGCTTGTACGTTTTGAGTTTTCTTTGCCCGAAAAACGTTTTTGGCTCTTTCTCTGCCAAACAAGAACACGCTTTCCCAAAACGATTGATGCCCCTGCATTTTTTTTCTGTGATGACAGTATTTTTGGCGAGATAGAACGCTCTAACGGGATTTTCGCGAGAATCAAGTCTTTCTTGACGTAAGGAGCAATTTTCTCCCTGGCTGGCAGCGTTTTTCCAAGAGAGTAATTTGCTACCGCAAAACCGTTCGATGATGCACTTTGTATACTTATTCGATCTCCACTCTCCGGTCGCACTCCTCGGCAAAAATATAGATCCGTATCCACAGCCCCTGGCATACGCGTCCGATCCGCAATCCACCAAATCTGATTCCTTTTCATTCGCATTCGCTAGTTTACTGCGGATATCGGCGGGTAATCCGTGAATATGCAGGGCTCTAATTATAGGCAATCAATGACCCTCTATACCCACTCCCGTAAAGAAGTAGCTGCTCCCGCGCGCGGTGACGCGCTCGTCGATGGGGCAAACGAATGTAAAGCTGAAAATATAGGGACCCAACTTGTGCCTACAAATTAAAACAGAAGGTACCGAGCATTGGCGACCGAAGGGTCACTGACCCGGAGCGCTGCTTTTAGACACGCGGTACGTTCAGGAATGTACCGGCCACTCGATGACAGCCGAGAATGGGTCAGAAGTTTCCTCTGGAGGAGCGCAATTTATTACGAGAAAGGTCCGGGCCCAGCGAGGTTCGAACTCTGTTCCTTCGCGTGGCAGCCGCACGCGTTGCCAACTCCCTTCACGCACGCGGCCGCGCGCAGCACGGTGGTCGAAGCTCGTACCAGGCGCGTCGTGTCCGGAGGTGAACAGCTCCTGCTTCTATGCAGGCGGCTGGTGCGCGTTAACGTCACTGACGAGACACGTTTCACCAATCCCGACACCCCTTCCCTCGCCACATGTGCTCTCCACGTACCCCGGGTTCTAATGATCGGACCCGCTATCGAATCGGGACGGACTTGGACGGACATGCACGCCATCTGAAATGTATTCGGCTTTCTGAAACCATGCGGGAAAGAACCCAGCACAATCGCAGTGTTAAGATGGTATTCGACGGATCATCAAGCGCGAAACATATGTACGACGAAACCGTCCGATCCGACATGCGAACTGCCGGAATGACCTTCGGGGGCGAGGGTTTCCGTACCACCGGAGAGCGTTGAAAACCCTCGCCTCCGACCGTCGTATCGCCTGATCGGACGTCGGATCGGACGGTTTCGTCGTATATGTGTTTCGCGCTTTCAACATTTTGTTGTCCGGCTATCAATCTTTTTAATGAGCTTCATTCGTGTGTTGGGAATTGTGCTTATATGATATGTTCGGAAATTAACTAGTAAACATCCATTGTTAGTGATGCATTTGTTTCCGCGTATAAAATATGTACCACTCCTTCCCTGTCCTGGCGGCTAACAATACATGTATAAATAAATGAAAAAAAAAAACTGTCGCGAGAGTCGAGCGGGGTTCGCTTACTGCTGAAGTTAAGGTCGTTTATTTTTCTTTTCTTTTTTGCTCTCTTTGCGTGTGTGTCCGCGTGCGTGCGCGCGTGCGTACGTGCGTGCGTGCGTGCGTGCGCGCGCGCGCGTTCATCTCCGCGTTTACATTGGAGCTGTGGTGCTGCGGCCAGGTAGAGCGCGCCGCTCCGTCGCTTTCCAGGGACTGTCCGGCAGTGTCCTTCACCGGCGCACCGAGAGAGCGGACGGCGTTGTTACGCCGCCCTCTGGGCAGAAAAAAATCGACGCTCTTGACCCCGTTGGTCGGTTACATACACGAGCGTGTTGCTGCCGCCGGTGGGGCTCCCGGGTTCATGGGATTTTATGGGGACGCGGTGCTGCTGCTTGTGAGCCGAGTATCCTACCGCGTCGCGCCCCACGTGAGGCCGAGCAGTCGGTATCGGAGCCGCCTCGTACTTCCGATGATACCGGCACAAAAATAGAAGAAAAGAAATGGGCATTGTTACTGCAGGAAGGTTTTCTCTCTCCGTTAAAGGGATACTCTGGCGTTTCCTTCATGGTCCCCCGATGTATCTGAAAATTTCCTAAACACACCAACAGACATCGCTGAAAGAGTATCCCAAATAGGCCAATATATATATATATATTTTTTTTTCGAAGTTATCAAATTTGCATTTTTGGTCCTCATCGTCTTAAACTGAAGGTCTCTCCTGACAACAACGAAAAAGTGACGCCAGCGGCAGGCTGGGGTTTTCACTCTTTGGACTGTAGGATTTGTTCGTGACTCCGAGCACTTTTATGGTGTCGAATGAATGCTTTGGAAGCTCGCACCAGTACCTGCGCAGCGCCTGCTCGACTTGCGAGCCTGCCTGGCACTGACGTCATGGCACTGAAAAGCGCGGCTAGATTTGAATGCTGGTTTTGGCATCATTTTCATGTGCCGATTTCACAATAACTATTCTGAAATTCGAGATACAAAATAGCATACTCGAAAGAATAAAGACAGGGGGTTCAGAAAATATAGTTAGTTGGGGTTGCTCGAAAAATCGCCGGAGTAGGAACGTCTGTTCCTCTCCCACCTCTTTCCCGTCTAGCAGAGCGAACGTTGAGAGGAGGTCGCCTCCTCTCCACAGCGTTCGCTCTGCTAAAGGGAAAGAGGTGCGAGGAGCTTCCCCTGAAAATTTTGTCAGGGCATTCACTGATATCGTGTTGTTGTTGTTTTTTGCTTCTTTTCTATTGTACATGTTGTCCCTTTTTGGCATACTTCGTACCACGTTGCTTCTGCGCACACAGCGCCGCGCCATTGTACCACTTGAAGATTCACAGGTTCGCAGTAAGTGATAACTGCACGACTAATTACATGAATAATTAACACGGAAAATAGGCGAAGTTTTCTGTTACCCATACTTGCCCATTTTACAACCTGTCAGACCCCCGCAAGGGGCACCTGTGAAAGCAGGTGTTTGGAGAGTGGCGTCTCCACGGACCCCGAGCCCCGCAGGGGGCACCTGCACCCTAGGTGCTAGGTGCTTGGTGAGTAGCGTCACCACGGACCCCAGTCACGTGGGCCACCATACCCGCACGCAGGGGGCACCTACTTTTTAGTAGGTGCTTGGTGAGTGGCGTCACTACGAACCCCGAGCCATGTGGGTTCGCCCACCCACGTCTGGCTGTGCGTGGCGTACCCGTGTCCGGGGAAAAGGGGATCCTTGCGGTTGAGCTGAGCCCGGGGTATGTTTGGACCCTTCGGGGCCCCCGGGCGAGGCAATACACCGCTTCGGCCCCTGCTTCTCGTAGACGGGTGTCCTGGCTTGGCCCGACCAGGATGATTCAGTCAGTCGCCTTTCTCCCCCCTCCTTTCTATATCTTTCTTCTCATTCTCCTCTTCCTTCTTATTTCACCTTCTTTGGCGGCAAGGGCTAACCTTGGGTGGCGACAGAAATCTCTCTTGACCCACACTTGGTTATAGCATCCTAGTAGCACTGGTAGAGTAACATACTCAGACAAGCCAGACCTGTTATGAGATGTTACCTATCCCCTCGTTGGACTCCGTGGTGGGTGGAGTGCTAGATGCCGACGTTCCTGCCCTTCATATGGCGCCCCTCCTCTCTAAACCCGGTTCAAGGCAGGCTTCCAAGAGGCCTCGCCCTGAGCCCCAAGTCATTGGAAAAGCCCCTGAAATGGGAACATTCGCAAAGTTTTTTGTGATCCACTCGAACCTCGAAGAGAAACCAGTGTCCAAATTGTCCCCCTTTGTGGTAGCCAAGGTGCTAGAAAACCTCATCGGGTTCTCATACAAAGCAAAAAAACTCCACTCCGGCGACCTTCTCGTTGAAGTAAACACGAAAGTTCAAAGTGAGGCACTCTCCAAGATGACCAGCATAGTCGACGTCGAAGTGCCTGCAAGTCCTCACCGGACGCTCAACACGATCCGTGAAGTCCTTTCTGAAGACGACTTCCTCGACGCTAGCGAGGAAGAAATCCTGGAAGGACTGAAGGATGCCGGTGTTGTCGCCGTTAAACGTATTATGTTTCGGAAGGATGGCAAGGAAACCCCATCAAAGCACGT
Organism: Ixodes ricinus; assembly: GCA_037355805.1. Lineage (NCBI taxonomy): Eukaryota > Metazoa > Arthropoda > Arachnida > Ixodida > Ixodidae > Ixodes > Ixodes ricinus. Next base: position 40,260 of record JAZHYW010032783.1, read on the forward strand.
GATCTTGACTTTTGAGAGACACACCCTCCCTGAAACTGTGAAGGCTGGCTATCTCCAGTGTCATATCCGTCCCTATGTCCCCAACCCGCAACGGTGCTTCCGCTGCCAACGCTTTGGGCATGGGTCACGCAGTTGCCGAGGGAAAGAAACTTGTGCGAAATGTGGAAGCCAGGAACATGTTGCTGACATCTGCGAGGCAGCGGCCCGCTGTAGTAACTGCAGTGGGCCCCACTCAGCTTACTCCCGCACCTGTCCCCTTTGGCATCAAGAAAAAGAAATTCTTTCCCTAAAGGCAAAGGAGAATATCACCTACTTGGAGGCTAAGAAGAAGCTGTCCTTCCTCTCAAAGGAAGGTTACGCCGAGGTGGTGCGCAGGGGCCCTGCACCACGCTTGGAGACTAGGGCCACCCAGGTCTCTCCTGGGATATTGGCGGCTGACCTAAAGGCCCCACCTTCTCAACCGGAGCAGCATGCTGCTCCCTGGGCAAGGGTGGGCCGGCAATAGGCGTGCCCGCCCTACCCTTCAAGACAGTGGCGCGGGGTCAGCAGGCTTCCTCTTCTCGCGGAGAGGCTCTTTAGCTGCTTCCTCTGCTCAGGACAGGCCAGCACCAGCTGCACCTGTCAACACTGGCCGCTCTCCTAAGGAGGAGAAGAAGCGAGGCCCTCGGCCTCAGTCCCTGGAGAGGCAGCCAGCAACCAAGGAGCTGCGTGGCTCGCACGCAGGTTCCCTGTCGGGTAAAGAGGTGGAACAGATGGACGGGGTAGAACCCTTCCCCAGTACATCAACCACCTTTCCACCTAGTTCTGGTCGTGGCCGCGGACTGGGACCCCGCGGCACAGACCCTCCCGGGCCAGCAGGCAAGTCTGCCTGCGGGGCTCAGGAGAACACTGGCGCTGCCTTGCCTGCCCCCTCATCGACTCCGGGTTCTGACCAGGACGAGATGGAGTGGCAGACTACGAAGAAACAAAAATCAAAACAACTCGTAACTCCTCCGAAGTGAGGCAACTGACTCACTTTTCCATGTGCTCCGGTTTTCGTCCTTAAAATGGCTTCAGTACTCATACAATGGAACTGTCGTGGCCTTCTAAGAAACCTGGATGATGTAGAGCATCTTCTGGAGGAGTACAAGACACGAGCGCTGTGCTTGCAAGAGACTCATTTGAGTCCCAGCCGTACCAATTTCCTCAGACGTTATCAGGTTTTCCGAAAGGATCGTCCGAGCTCTGCCAGTTCCTCTGGGGGAGTTGCGGTGGTTCTCCCGAGAGAAGTTCCCTGCACAGAGGTTCCACTGTCCACACCACTTGAAGCTGTGGCTGTTCGGTTCATGCACCATAAGGCTCTTACAGTATGCTCTTTATATCTGCCACCTTCTTTTACTCTCAAATGTTCAGATTTTATCTCGCTATTAGACCAGCTTCCTGAGCCTTTCCTTTTGATGGGCGATTTTAATTGTCACAACCCTTTATGGGGGAGCACACGTCAGGATATCAGAGGAAAAATTGTTGAGTCAGTTTTAACCACACGAAGTCTTTGTCTTTTTAATACGGGCCAGCCAACCTATTTTAGTCCATCATCTTTGTCATTAACTTCCATCGACCTTTCAATTGGTTCTGCTACTTTACTTCCAGATTTTTCCTGGAGTGTGGATTCCAATCCACGTGGAAGCGATCATTTTCCTACTCTTTTAACCTGTAGCGTAGCCCCTCTTTTAATTCATACACGCCCGCCTCGTTGGAAGCTTGACAAGGCTGATTGGGGCCTTTTTAAGGAGGCATCACTTTAAGCATATTCTCGTCTCGATAGTCTCACAATTGACGAACTAAATCATCTTTTAACCGAGCGCATCATCACAGCAGCCAAGTTGTCCATTCCGCAGACATCTCAGTTTCTTCCTAGGAGGCCAAAGCCTTGGTGGAATTCGGAATGTGAAGAAACACGCAAGAAACAAAATCGAGCTTGGGGTATTCTGAGACGATACCCCACTAGAGATAACCTCATATCCTTTCGGAAAATGAAGGCCCGTGCACGCTACGTCCGAAGAAAAGCCAAACGGGAAAGTTGGCAAGGCTATGCTTCTACTATAAACAGCAGTACCTCACCTAAGGAGGTCTGGGATCGAATACACAAGATCAATGGTTCCTATCACGCATTTAAAATCCCCCTGCTTTTTAGGAATGGGACATGCCCAGACACACTCGAAGAACAGGCCGATATTTTTGGAGAACATTTTGAATATATATCTAGCTCACATCATTATTCATCAACTTTCCTTCAACACAAACTGAAGGCTGAGAGCAATCCCTTGAAAACCTCAGGAGGTGAACAGGAGGGATATAATGCCACGTTCAGCTTGCACGAGCTCCTCGCAGTTCTTCATAACACAAAGCCCTCAGCTCCTGGACCAGATGGTTTACATTATTCAATGCTACAGCATCTCCATCCTTCTACACTGGACGTCATTTTATATCTTTATAACCGCATATGGCAGGAGGGCTATTTCCCTTCATCTTGGAAGGTAGCACATGTCCTTCCACTTTTGAAAGCTGGTAAGGATGCTTCTTGTGTTTCCAGTTATAGGCCCATTGCTCTTACCAGCTGTCTCTGTAAGACACTGGAGCGAATGATTAATCGTAGACTAATGTACTATCTGGAGCACGGTAAGGTGCTCGACAAATTTCAGTGCGGCTATCGTTCATCAAGGTCTACAGTCGACCACTTGGTCCGTCTCGAAACTGTTGTGCGTGAGGCCTTTGCACACGGGCAGCACTGCCTCTCCGTGTTCTTTGATCTCGAGAAAGCGTATGACACGGCTTGGCGCTTCGGCATTTTGAGGGACCTGTTTGACCTCGGACTACGTGGACGCATGCTTCGTGCAATTCAGAGCTATTTAGACAGGCGCACCTTTCGAGTCCAGCTGGGAAACACACTCTCCCGTGAATTTCTGCAGGAAAATGGAGTGCCGCAGGGAGGAGTACTAAGTGTCACCTTGTTTATAGTCAAAATGAACTCCATTGCTTCTGTAATCCCTCCGTCGGTTCAGTATTCACTTTACGTCGATGATTTACAAATTTCAGTTTCCTCCTGTAATCTCTCAGTCTGTGAACGCAGGGTTCAGCTAGGCATCAACAAGCTTATTGAGTGGGCTGACGGTAATGGGTTTAAGTTCTCTCCTGAAAAGACTGCATGTGTTTGCTTCACCCGCAAACGTGGAATCCTTCTTGAGCCATCCTTAACAATCTACAATAGTAATGTTAGTGTCTAACCTCAGCACAAATTTTTGGGTCTTACGTTTGATAGTAAACTGAATTTTAATGCTCACGTAAAAAGCCTGAAACTGAAAGCTCACAAGTCTCTCAATATCCTTAAAGTTCTGTCACACCGGTCTTGGGGCTCGGATCGATTGTGCCTCCTGCGGATCTATCGCTCCCTGGTACGCTCCCGATTAGACTATGGCTGCTTTGTTTATGGGTCTGCCAGACAGTCTGTGCTCAAGATGTTGGATCCCATTCATCATCTTGGGCTTCGTTTGGCTACAGGTGCATTTCGTACATCCCCTGTGCCCAGTTTATATGCAGAGGCTAATGAGTGTTGCCTCGAAAGACGTAGATTCGCACTGGGCATGATGTACTCTCTCCGCATCCGATCTGTTCTCCAGCACCCCACCCGAGAAGTTGTTCAAGAAACACGCTCGGAAAGACTCTTTCTCGCAAAACCTAGCGTAATCCCTCCATTCAGTATGCGATTGAAGACCTTGGCCGAGTCTGTCGGATTAGATGTGGCATCCCAGGTAGTCGAATTCCCTGGCATCATAGCACCCTGGGAGCACCCTGACATACACTGCAACCTGTCTCTTGCGCAGTATAACAAGAAAAGCACTCCAAGTGCTGTGCTTCTTCAAGAATTTCATGAACTCGCTCAATTGTATGAAGATTATACAAAGTTTTATACAGATGGAACAAAATCTGAGACCTTTGTTGGTTGCTCTGTCATTGGCTCTTCATTGGAAGTTGTAAGGCGGATAAATACTGCTGCTACCATTCTCACAGCGGAGCTGTATGGCCTCCTGTTGGCTACGGAACATATAGCCCGCCACAGGATACCCCTGGCAGTGGTTTTCACTGACTCTCTTAGTGCCTTGCGAGCCATCTCTTCACTGCTGCCTACAAGGAACTCCCTTGTTGTTGAAGTTCAGAAGAAAATTATTGTGGCAGCCAGAAAGCATTGCACCATTGTCTTTTGTTGGATTCCCAGCCATGTTGGTATCCCAGGCAATGAGGCGGCCGACCGTGCTGCCCGCACATGCGCTAGCAGAGAGGTAGACATTAAAAGGATCCCTTACATGGACTACCGCCCTTCTGTAAGGTCTCGCATACGAGCACAATGGCAAGCCGAGTGGAATGAGGAGATCTACAACAAGCTGCATCTCATTAAGCCAAACCTGGGTGAATGGGCGAGCGCCCGGCACCAGGAACGATTTTATGAAGTAATACTGTGTCGGTTGCGCATTGGCCACACGCATCTGACCCATGGCTACCTGCTCCGTGGTGAGGATGCCCCTTTGTGTGAACAGTGTGACAAACCTCTAAGTGTTCTTCATTTTCTAATTGAGTGCCCTTTCTACGAACGGGAACGCCAATCTCACTTCGCACAGTTATATAGAAAGCACATTCCCTTACACCCAATGTTGTTATTGGGTGATGAACCATTCGTGACTTACAAGCAGGTTTTTAAGTTTTTAGATTCTATTGGTCTTCTACATCGACTGTGAACTTCAAAGCTTTTCACTCATGCCCATTTTTGTTTGTGACATTATCCGGTTCATGTCTCATTCCTTTATTTTTAACCCTGACCACTAGAGTCCTTCTTCTCGCTTAGCCCCAATGCAATAGTTTCCTTCTTTGGCGCTCTTTGGCCTTAGCAGCCCTTGCGCCATAAAAACCCAACCCAATCCAACCTGTCAGACTTCGTCCAGACACTCGTGAATTAGGTTTGTAAGGTACTACAGTTCCTGTAGGTGTACAATTCCTGTAGGTATTTTCAGTTCTCAATAAATCTTGGTTGCAATTTCTAGCAACTAAATACAAGCTACCTTCCTGTAGGTACATTCATTTCTCAGTAAATCTTGGACTCAAGTTCTAGCAACTAAATACAAATTATCTTCCTTTGGTACTTTGACCCCTCAGTAGATGTGGATGCAGTTTCTAGCAACTAATTACAGGTTACCTTTCTGGAGATACTTTTATTTTTAGTGAATCTTTGATGCAAGTTCTAGCAACTAAATACAAATTATCTTCTTTAGCAACTTTCATTTCTAAGTAAATATGGATGCAATTTCTAGCAACGAATTACAGGTTACCTTCCTGGAGGTATTTTAATTTCTCAGTAAATGCTGGATGCAATGGTCACCAACTAAATACAATTAGGTTACCTTCATTTAGGTATTTTTATTTCTCAATAAATCTTCGGTGCAATTTCTTGCGACTAAATATGAGTTACCTACCTCGAGGTACTTTTAGTTTTTAGTAAAACTTGGATGCAATTTTGAGCAACTAAATACAAGTTATCTTCATTAGCTACTTTTATTTCTAAGCAAATATGGATGCCATTTCTAGCAACGGATTACAGGTCACCTTCTTGGAGGTACTTTAATTTCTCAGTAAATCATGGATGCCATTTCTAGCAACTAAATACAATTAAGTTACCTTCATTTAGGCACTTTTATTTCTCATTAAATCTTCGATGCAATTTTTAGCGACTAAATACGAGTTACCTACCTGGAGGTACTTTTCTTTTTCAGTAAAACTTGGATGAAATTTGTAGCAACTAAATACAAATTACCTTCCTGTAGGTACTTTCATTCCTCGGCTCAGTAAATCTTGGATGCAATTTCTAGCAACTAAATACAGGTTACATTCCTGTATGTACTTTCATTCCTCAGTAAATCCTGGATGCAATTTGTAGCAACTACATACAAGTTACCGTCCTCTATGTACTTTTACTCCTCAGTTCAGTAAGTCTTGGATGCAATTTCTAGCAACTAAATACAAGTTACATTCCTGTAGGTACTTTCTTTCCTCAGTAAATCTTGAATGCAATTTTTATCAAATTAATACAATTTACCTTCCTGTAGGTACTTTCGTTCCTCAGTAAATCTTGGATGCATTCAGCAACCAAATACCAGTTACCTTCCTGTAGGTACATCCATTTCTCAGTAATCTTGGGTGCAATTTCTAGCAACTAAATACAACTTACCTTTCTAGAGGTACCTTTATTTTTTAGTAAATCTTGGATGCAATTTCTAGCAACTAAATCCAAGTTACCTTCCAGTAGGTACTTTCATTCCCCTGTAAATCTTGGGTGCAATTTCTAGCAACTAAATGCAAGTTACCTTCCCCGAGGTACTTTCATTTCTCCAGTAAATCTTAGATGCAATCTCTAGCAACTAAATTCAAGTTACCTTCCTGTAGGCACTTTACTGGTATCTCTGGGGAGCTGAAGTGCACAACGTGGCTCTAGATAGCAGAATCATACCAGTACACTGGGTCGCCGATCTTTCAGACGTTTCAAGCAAAGTGAAGCGGGCAACCAAAATGAAACGGAACGAGATGTGCGGGATGTTCTTGATCGCCCCTCTTGGGTCGGGGAAGTGAACTTTCCGAAGGGATCGACTGCAACGCTGCCGACTTGAAAGCTGATTCACAAGGAGCTCCAACTGCAGCTCCTTTGGCGCCGTTAAAGGGTAACTGCAAAAAAAAAGTGTGTTCTTAAACATCCTAATAGGGACAAGCATGTCACAAAACAATTTTTCCACCGAAAACAAATTTGTTTATAGCAATATTTATTGCGCGAGATTAATTTTAGTTTGCGGGTATTTGGCCCGTTTTAAATCGCCCGCCACAAAGTTGGTTTTATACGTCACGTAATGGCTGCTATACGTCACAGAGTGACGTATAACAGCCACTCCGCGCGCGTCGAAAGAGCGGGAGTTTCAAATGGGGAGAAGTTGTGACCCCGACTAAATTACGTCCTGTGGCGTAAATATTGCTAGAAAAAAATTGTTTTTTGAGGAAGATTTGTTTTGTGACATGCTTGTCCCAATTAGGCTGTTTAAAAAAGCACTTTTTTTTCTTTGCAGTTACCCTTAAGAGACCTGGCGGACATCGTTTCCAAAAGTCGGACGTTTTACGATCCAATTGATTAAAATTTCAGGATTTTACGTGCCAAACCAACGAAAGGCATCTGGTACGCCTCAGCAGAGGACAGGATTAAGTTTGACTCCCTGGGAATCTTTTGACCTGCAACCGAAATCGTAGTTATACGTAGGCCGTATACCTTCCGGTTTTAACCAAAAAATACCGATTCACATCCGCCGGTGTCACAAATGAAAAATCGGTTAAAACCAAAAAATACCGGTTTTTAAATATTTTTGTTTAAACGGCAGTTTTTTGTTGTTCTTATTCCACCGAAAACTTATTGTGAAAACGTTTGTCAGACTCGTTCTTTCTTGTTCTGAAATCCTAAATGAAGGTTCTGGTGTTGTGTACCAGACTATGTTTATTTAGAGCATCGTTTAGAACATAGACTGAGATGCTGCTTCTGGTCAGTCGTCGATGGAATGTTCGAGAGCGCGCGCCACATCACTTCATCCTCGGCCGGTAGCCACGAGACAGTGTTGTAGGCGTTACCGAAAAAAGTAACTAAATACGTTACTCGTTACTTGCAAATAAAAGTAACGCGTTACCGACCTACGTTACCTCAAAATAAAAGGAACGCGTTACCGTTACCGTTACTGATAAAAAGTAACGCACGTTACTGTTGCGTTACTTTTTATTCACGAACTAAAACATTTGCTGTTTCGACGTTTGATATGTGCGTAAGCGCCATAGCTAAAATATGTCCATGTCCACGTGGGTCCGGAGAGCCACTCACACGCTCTGTTGGCTGTCGGTCAATCGCTCAAGGCCTCCTCCGTTTTTCAAGTCCCGAAAACGGGAAAGGGAATGACACGAAGGTGTCATTCTCTTTCCCAGCGGGAAGCGAAACGCAGGCTTCGACGCAGGAATCTCCCAAATCCACCCGAAGCCGGACCTCTTTGGCCTTCCAGCCGAGGCGACGGCGGTAGCGAGGTCAACGAGCCGCGGGAGAAAACCAGTGGCAGGTGGCGTGTGACGTCAAATCTGAATAGCACCGACGTCAAAGAAAAGTGGAGGACAGCGGCATTTTTTGACTAAGGAATTTATGACTGGGCACTTAAAAAGACAAAAAAATTAAAATTTAATTTTTTTAAGTTTTAGGAAGTAAAGTAACGTAACGTAATTTCGTTACACGTTACTCAAAATAAGTAACGTAAGTACGTTACCCGTTACTTCTTTGGAAAAGTAACGAGTACGTTACAACGTTACCAAAAAAGGAACGCGTTACCGGTAACGCCGTTACTTGTAACGCGTTACCGCCAACACTGCCACGAGAGCACAGGAGCCAGGGAGCGCTGGCTGTTAGTCAACATACATAACACGCCCCCTTTTTAAAAAAAAATAAAAAAACAAATTAACTTAACACACAAAATAAAAATTCCAAAGCACTTGAGATCTTCATTGTATGAATCTTTGCGGTTTCACCACTTTTCTACCTGCTCGTGTGTAGTAGTGCTGGTACGAGTCTGCTGCCTGTGGAGGGGGTGGCGGTGACTGTGGACTGGCTGCAAGTGGAGAAGGAGCTGCGGCATAGTAATCTTCGGCTGTAACAGTCGCTGTTGGCGGCTGACTGTGAGCGGGTCGGATGTGATACCTGTTGCGCCTATACATGGTGCCTTCCGGTGTCATCACAACGTATGAGCGGTGCTGGGGTCCCACAGAATTAATGTAGCCTGGTGTCCACTTGCCACAGTGCTGAAACCACACTTTTTGGCCTTTCTGAAGTGCGACCAGGGGCTTGGTTCTCTTATCCCCGTGCCGATGCTGCCGTTCCTGACGAAACTGTAGACGAGATTGGGCCTCGGTGCAGTTGTAGTGGGGTTGCAGTTGAGTTGGATTCATCGGGACCAGTGTGCGGATTTTTCTGCCCATTAGGAGCTCTGCAGGCGACTTCAGCCCATCCATGGGAGTGCTTCTAACATCCATAAGCACAACAAAGAGGTCTTTTCCATCTTCTACAGCTTTCTGAAGTGCGTGCTTTATGGTCTGAATGGATCTTTCAGCAAGTCCATTCGATCTGGCATAGTAGGGTGAGCTGGGATTGTAGGTGATGTCCCAGCTGGTGAGGAACTCTTTGAATTTCGCTGCATTAAATGGCGGTCCATTGTCACAGACCAGTTCATCAGGTACTCCAAATCTGGCGCACACAGCTTTCATAGCGGTGATGACAGCTTCAGTGCAGGCGGACGCCATGGGTTGTAGTTCCACATACTTGCTAAAGTAATCCACGATGAGTAAGTAAGTCGATCTGTTAAAGTAGAAAAGATCAGCTGCGATCTTTTGCCATGGGCGGTCAGGCAAGTCACGATCAGCAAGTGGTTCATGTTGGTTTTGTCGCTGGTAGCGCTGGCAATGCTCGCACCGCTGGACCATCTGCTCAATGTCTTTGTTCATTGAGGGCCAGTAAAGAGCCTCTCGTGCCTTGTTCTTACATGACACAATGCCACGGTGTGCTCCATGTAGTTTCTCTAGGGCGTCCTGCTGACATGAGGTAGGTAGAACCAGTCGCTGCCCATGGCAGATTAGGCCTTCACAGATGTGCAGTTCATCTTTGCAATGCAAAAGGGTTTTGCTCTCACACGAACTGAGCGCTGTTCCGGCCAACCTTCTCGTATGTACCTGGAGACTTGCTGCAGCATCTGATCTGCAGCTGTTGCCTGACGAATCTGTTCCAGTTTGGTCGTCGAAGCGTTGACTAGTGTACAGATCCGCAGACTCTATCCTGGCTCAGAGTCTCGACATGAGCTTGTGTTGGCAGGTGCTCGAGAAAGGGCGTCAGCGACGGTGAGCTCTTTTCCTGGGACGTATACCAGACGGACATCGTATCGCTGAAGCCGGAGAAGAAGACGCTGTCGAACATTCCATCCCACTTCTGACACTATGTTATGTAGCAGACTATGTTTATTTAAAGCATAGTCCAGAACATAGACTGAGATGCTGCTTCTGGTCAGTCGTCGATGGAATGTTCGAGAGCGCGCGCCACATCACTTCATCCTCGGCCGGTAGCCACGAGAGCACAGGAGCCAGGGAGCGCTGGCTGTTAGTCAACATACATAGCACTGGAATCGAAAAAAAAATATCGAGGTACACCTTAGCATTCTTTATGAGTTGTGAATGCGAAAGCATGCAAGCCGCTCGTCCGCTCCCTTCTACAGCGGAGCTGTTAAGGGATACTTTCCCCGGGATCGTGTCCCCCGCAAAGAAATGTCGACACAAAACTCTGGACAGCTACCGCCATCTACGAGCGACGGCGGCAACCAGACAATCGGCTTGCCGGTCTTGCTCATAGACGGCGACAACCTTTCCAGCCTTTCCACTCCGGTTTTCACCAGAGTGGAAACGCTGAATTTCTCTAGGCGTCATCGTAGATGTCGTCCTCGAGGTCGACCTAGAAGTCGTCCCTGAGGTCGTCCTAAACGTCATCCTTGAGGTCGTCCTTGAGGATGTCCTCGAGGTCGTCCTAGAAGTTGTCCTTGAGGTCATCCTAGACGTCGTCCTTGAGGTCGTCCTTGATGTCGCCCGAGATGTTGTCTTCGAAATCGTCCTATAAGTCGACCTTGAGGTCGTCCTAGACGTCGTTCCTGAGATCGTCCTAGGCGTCGGCCTTGAAGTCGTCTAGATGTCGTTCCTGAGGTCGTCCTCTAAACGTTGTCCTCGAGGTCGTCTTTTGTAAGTCGTCCTTGAGGTCGTCCAAGAAGTCGTCCTTGAGGTCGTCCCACCATAGTACAGCTTCGCTGGTCTTCCCTCTTCACCAGAGTGGAAAGGCTGAAAGTGTTTTTCGTCCGCTGCGTACTTTTCGTCACCGGTCAGCGCGTGTGTGCCCCTGGGCACGGTGACCTTGGACGCTCCGTGTTTACGCCGCGCTGATGGACACGCAGCACCATGGGGTGAGCGGTCGTGGAAACTGACGAGCGCAACGGCCAATGGGAGCCCCGTCGACGCGCGCCAGCCAATGGAACCGAAGGAAACTAGGTGCCGTTTTCGCGCTTCAAACAGATGACGTCAGCTGGCTCCATGAGACAGTTAATGCTTTCGCATTAAAAACCTCGTGCATTAGGTTATTGTCTTCTCGGCGTAAAGCTAGCAACTAAATGATATTGTCGATGAAAACAGTCGATACAGTCGATACACTCTCTTTCATTTTCAACCAATCCCGAAACGCATCATGCATTCTCTTAGGCGAGTTCAATTGTCCTGACATCATTTGGGATACTCTTTCATTCTCGAATCACATTTCAGGCGAACTTATAGACACATGTCTTACATTTAATCTATCACAGATGATTACTCAACCTACCAGATCAGCCCAAAGAACAAGTCATATTTTAGATCTATGCCTCACTACTGACACTACACTTGTTAAAAATATAACATACCACCCACCCATTAGTGACTATGACGTAATTCATTTCAACATTAAATTTGAAACTCAGCGGAAATCACCATATTTTAAAACCATTGAAGACTATAATGAAGCTAATTACTCCGCAATTAACAATGAGCTTGAAATATTTTTTAATAGTTTTCAGTGTGGCTATATGAGCAGGACAGTCGATGAAAACTGGATTCTCTTCAGAAATAAACTCGCACACCTTGCCGACACTTACACCCCATCAATAAACATAACTTGAGACAAATCGAATCCCTGGTTCACAAAAACGCTTAACCAACTTAACAGAAAAAAGAAAAGACTATTTAGCCGTGCCAAACAATTGACTACCGATCTCGCTTGGAAACATTACAATGATATTGCTAAAATTTATAAGAAATCTATTACAGAGGCGAAGGCAAAATTTTTTAACAATGACTTAGTAAACATTCTTCGCAATAAACCTAAAAAGTTCTGGAAGGTAATTAATCAAAAAACGTCTAAACCTGTACAACTAATGAGTGATGATCGGTTGCCATTATCGGATGAAGAAAGCGCCAACAGTCTTAACCATTATTTCACCTCAGACTTTACCACAGATGAACACAGTAGCATGCCTCATCTTAAAAAAAGAGCATATCATACTCCCGTGGCTGCCATTGAAATAACGTATTCAGGTATCATAAGCTCTATAGAAAGGTTATAGTTGTCTTCCAGTTCTGGGGACGACGAAATTAACTCCAAATTACTGAAAAACACTAAATTACACTCAGCTCGTTTTCTGTTAATTATCTTCCAACAATCTTTGTCTTCTGAAGAGCTTCCTACAGATTGTCTGAACCCAGCACGGGTTCAGACAATCATATTCTTGCGAAACACAACTAGTACAACTTGTTCATGAAATACACAGTAATATCGATAATAACATACAGACAGACGCCATATTCATTGATTTTTCTAAAGGATTTGATAAGGTATCCCATGGTTTACTCATGCTCAAGCTAAATCAACTTCACATCATGGATAGGACAATTTTGAACCAATCGTGCTCAGCATACTGTGATTAACAACCAGTCGTCAGCTTATTCTCCTGTATCATCCGGACTCCCCCAGGGCAGTGTTCTCGGACCTCTGCTATCTTAACATTTGTAATTGACCTACCTGATCACATAACATCCTGTATTCGACTTTTTGTTCATGACTGCGTAATTTACCGATCTGTATCTAACCTGAATGATAACATAACCCTACAAGCTGTCCTTAACCTAATAGCCGACTGGTGTAAACAGTGGAAAATGACAATTAACTTTTCCAAAACAAATCTTCGTTTCCTCCACGCGTGCTCATAGTCCTCTCTCTTTCAATTACACCGTGTGCAGCCAGGTAATTATCAAGTGTCCATCTTACAAATATCTTGGCGTTCACTTATCTGACGATCTCACATGGAACACGCATATAACACACGTCCTGTCTAATGGTAACCACTCTCTTGGCTATCTTCGATGGAATCTGAAACTAGCGCCATCACCAGTTAAACAACTCGCCTACACTACACTCGTAAGATCGCAACTTGAATATGCGCCATCCATCTGGTCCCCTTGGCAACATTCATTGATAACAAACATAGAGGCACTTCAAAATCGCGCAATCAGATTAATTTTTTCAGATTACTCACGAGACACCAGCATCACTTCTTTACGAATGAAAGCTAACGTTGATCTGCTGTCATCCAGAATAAAATTATCACACCTGTCTTTTTGTCACAAGATTTACTATCATAACCATAACATCAGAACTTCACTATTATTCCCAGCCAATCGCATATTTCCTCGCATTGATAACGTCTGTAAAGTTCGTCCAATTTTCGCCTCGTCAGTTTCGTTTCTTAACTCCACCTTGCCAATAACAATAACAGACTGGAATAGCATGCCTAACAGTATCGTGACCCAGACAGATCATAACACATTCATATCCCAACTGACCATCGATCTGCATTTGAACTAATAGCAAAGTCACATCGTGTTTATAGAAATGTTTTATTTGTGTTTTTTTCTGTTTAATCAGCTGTTTTTCCTTAAAAATGTTTTGAGTGTTTATTTTTTTCCTGTTTTTGTTGCTTTATATAAAAATGTTCTCCAGCATGTAACCCATTTTTGTTTGTTCCTTTATATAATATTTTTTCAGCAGGTACCCCGACCTTGTGTAATGCCCGTAAGGGCCTTCAAGGTTTAATAAATGATGATGATGATGATGAAAATATTGAATACTGTACCACTTGAAAGCTGTGGAGGCACTAAGGTTGCTTCAGCTTACCGCCTCGCGGTCGAAGACCGCGAGGCAGTAAGCTGAAAAGGAAGCAAGCTTAGGACTGCTCCGCAGCATCTCTGATGACTCGTTCACGGGTGACTCGTTCCGGTTTCGCGTGCAGGTAGTTGGTCCTTGCGTCAAGGTGGAGCTACCAGGGGATTTGTTCCTTATGAAAGCATCCACTGGCTTGTCGCGCACGATGAACGTAAGCGCAGCGATGTAGACGCTGAGTTCCTCCATTACCGTCAGTACGCCATCAGTATCGTTGTTGAACTCTGTGCTGGTATGAGGACTGCATTCACCAAACTGGCCAGTACACAGTAAACTTCAAAACGCCTATATAGGTGTAATCGGCAATTTATTCAATGTCCATAACTCACACATTTTGATAGGCGTGGTTACACCTCATGAAGCAATGTTGCCTCCCTTCTTTATAGGTTCCTATATTTATCTGTTGTGTCCACTTTAGAAAGCAAATACACACAGCCTTGGAGAGCATTAGAGCTACACATGACACTTAATGCTTCCCATTGTTAGAGCGCGCTCTAACGACAGAAGTAACATGCAAAGAGTCGTGCGCCGCTGAACTGCTCTACCAAACTGTTCGTGTTTGCTTTCTAAAAAAGAAAAGGTTGATACAACAGAGAAATGTATGGTCATATAAAGAAAAGTAACAACATTCAAAGCATCATACATATACCTTCACTTTCCTTTAAAACAAAAAAAAACACAGTTTTATCGAGGTATTTGCTTTGTCAGTCAAGGATGGCCAGATGTTTGGCCAGAACCCAAGGTTCTTTGACCCAGTAAATTTCCTACAGCACTAGTGTAGCACTGCATAGGAACGTTAAAGGGACCATGAAATGAATTTTCGGCTTGGAAAAATTTGGATTTTACTAATCGCATATCGTTTAGTGCGCCAAAATAAAACTAGTGCGCGAGCGTAGAAAGCCTAAATCATACTTTTCAATACGAAAATTTGAAAATATAGTGGACTACTTTCGCACCTCGTTTCCTTCGAAAGCTCCCTGCCATTTCACTGTAATGCCTCCGCGGTTGCCAAGCACGTCAGCCGAACTCAGCTCACGCTGTATGTGCTGGTCAACGTATGCGCTCCTCAACGATTAGTTCGTCGACGAATATTTAAATTCGCGTTCGTGGCCAATGAGCGCCGTGACGACACTTATCATACCTTGAGAATAACAAGTTCAATGGTATGCTTAAAAATCACGGTGGAAGCTTGGAGTCATCGCCTCCGGTGCCCCAGCACGGTTACGATCACGTGATTTCTCATTTCGCTTTTGAGTTGAGAAATAAAGCTAAAAAGGAAGAGGGTGAATAGTCATTTTATGGTCTCTTTAAAGAGGACAGGGGCTCCGGAAGTATATATTTGATGTGTGGGGGCGACGTCTGGGGCTCATGACGCATCGCCGGCCGAAACGTCGAAGAATAAACCGTCCGTTGTTGCCGTTCTCACCAAGGGTTTTCTTCTCAGTTATATACCCACGCCTTCGACCCCCCGCCACCATGCCCGTTATATATATATATATATATATATATATATATATATATATATATATATATATATATATATATATATATATATATATATATATATATATATATATATATATCAACGACCACCGACTAAGCGCAGTGCAGAGAAATAAAGGCTGCAGCCTGATAGAATCTTCGGAGATTTATTAGCGAGAACGCACATATTGGACAAACAATGAATGACAACTTCAAACGAACAGGTTAATACCCCTGTCAGACGGCGTTCTAAAGACCTTTTCACTAAGCTCCTTTATAAAATCGGCGAACGAGCGCACGCCGTAGAGCACGTGCGCGCGCCACAGAGCACGCGCGCACTCCACATCGCGAGCTGATTGGCCGATTTTTTAAAGGAGCTTAGTGAAAAGGAGCTTTAGAACGCCGTCTGACACCGGTATAACAAGGCTTCCAAAGAAAGAATACATGTCACCAACTACTGATACATACATACATACATACATACAGACATACAATATACACATATAAAACATATTAAACACGATGCAACAGCCTCACGGGTGGTGGGAGGGGAGAAGAGGGGGGGGCGGTCGGAGCAGCTTTGAGGGCATGCCCCCACTGGTTTAGAACGTGCGGGGGCAACGGCCCCACTGTACCCCCCCCCCGGGTTGCGGAGGCCCTGAAAGAGGGACCCGCACTCAACAAACTTACTGTAATATTTCATACCAAAACATCACAGCCAAACTTCGGTTTCTCAATAAAAAAAACAAAAAAACATTTGTATTTTTAGTTTTGTTAACTACAATAAAACACCGCTAAATTTACTAGAAACGCGAATGCTAATGTATAGCAATTAATTGATTTATTAGAACCTAAACGCTATAAATAAATAGAATAATCAAAAGAAGACTTTTTTTATTCGACAGATTATTAGCATTGAAATGCTTTGGTGGCGCCCTCTTATGACTTCCGTTTGTGACGTCACGACCAAGATTTGCTTCACTGTGACGTAACGAGTTGTCATCTTGGCTACTTATTATCAGCTGCACACTAATTTCGATGGTGTGTGTAAAAAGCATAATGGAAGCTTGGAGTCATCGCATACTCAAAATAACACCATGAAAGTTGACAGTCTGACATTGTTCTTATTTCCGTAAACGAAAGCAGAATTATTCAAAATAAAGACATCATAATGAACGTTTGGGCAACCTATAGACTTTTTTAATGTTTACAAAATCACAGTCCCGCGTGCGGTCTTCACAGCTCCGCACGTGCGTGTTCGTCGCTTCGGAAAGCGAGGAAAGCACGCGCCATACGCACGAACAGTCAGGATGGCACCGGCCACACGCTCTTTTTTGGAAAGGTCTATAAATGCCGACCAAAACGACGCTTTTGGTCGCCCATGTCGCCAATAACTCCTCCTATTACTCCTTCTTCTAGAGACGTTCCCCTCTGTGTCACTTTCTACTTTTTTTCCTAACCACAGTCTTGGCTAGCTGTTGCACAAAATGATTGACAATCACCAGCTCGCCCGCACACTCCCTGTCGTTTTGTTAGATCCTATCTGTTGAATAAAGATGTACCCTGATTCATGATATGTTATCAGCAATACACATCCGAGCGATATCTTACTGCCGATTCTAGTTGCGCTGCCACATCATCCCAACGTTACACGCATGTTTTGCACATAGTTTTGTTCTGCAGCAGCGGTATCTGGGTCGTCTGACAGCATTTGTAACTTTCAGCAGTCATGTCTCTAAGTTGCGATTCCTATAGCCACTTCAGAAAAAAGGGGCTATATTGCCCAGAACTTTGTGACTTGCTTACTGAAAGTCGCATGTATCATTAGACGACCCAGATGCCGCTATTTCAAAGCAGAACGTTCTGGAAGACATGTGGATTACGTTTGCAGGTATGGAAGCGCCACTGGAATCAGTGGTAACAGGGGTCCTTTTTTTTCAATTTCGCTACGAGTAAGAAAAGGTGACTCTACTCTATGGGTCTACCTTACACAAAAATTAAGCCATTCATGATGAAGAAAAAATATATATACTGTATGTAAATAAAATAATATAGACCATCAGAAATAAGCAAAATGACAAACAAAAAATCACCCAAAGACCCGCCGCCTGCAAGAAAAAAAAAACAATTACCTACCAAATAACTCCCAACACAGCTAAAGTTAGAGGGAAAACCGCTAACCTGGCAACAACGTTTGTGATACACAATCAATGTGCTAGATCACAAACATGACGGCAGGAGCCATCAGCTTCACTATATCAAGTCTGAAAAACAACCTTTCAAAGGCAGATGCTGTATTGAGGGCACACCTTAGCATACTTGATATTGACCATCCAGAACGCTGTCATCAGAGCTGCTAGGCCTTTGGTGATGTTAATCGCTCTAAAGAGTTTCGTTGACTCTGCATGGACAAACTGGGGTTCGGAAAGTTCTAGTCCGTTTCCATGGAACACGAGGCAGGCCGCATGGAGTGCGTCTTCACTCTGTAGTACGAGCAGGACGCAGTCATAAATAACAGAAACAGCTACAGAAACGTGAAAAAAGCAATGCAATTTTGACATTTGCGTAGCTGCAATTATCATCGATTATTGTCATTTCATAGGGATTCTTTTTTACACAACTCCCATGTCGTTCAGAGATAATTACACCACCCAGTTTATCGCTTAAAAAAATAACACGTCTCAAGATATCACTTTCTTGTATTTCACCACAATAATTGTAGGTTATAATAAATTTCCTGCGCTCTAAAATGTGTTCTTTAAATCACTCGGCGTTCACAACTCTCATGTTAGCTAAGAAAATATAAATAGTGCGAAAACCCGCGTTACGCGGAAGCTACGCGCGAAGCCTTCAGCTCAGCTCTCGCGTCTCCAGCTCGACGCTCGCCCTCCCGCGGCGGAAAGGGGAAGTGCTCTAGTGAGGGTCCCCCGATTGTCCTGCTCAGCGGGCACGGCAGAACTGCCCGCGTTCATGGCTCGCGAAATGTCATTTCCGAATACAAACGACGCTCTTCAGTGTCCCAACGTAGTGCTGCAGCAAGTATGGAATTATACCTTACTGGAGAGTTTTAGTATTGCGCATAGAAGCAAACGCAAGCGCTGTGCGTTTGCGTTAGAGTTGCGTGCCCCACGTTGTGCGTGCGCCTCATCGCCATGCGCCATCCAAGACCACAAATTTTGGGCTCCGCGCACGCTCAGTGTGGAACACGCAAAGCTAACGCAAACGCACAGCGCTTGCGTTCGCTCGTATACGTAATACTAAAATTCACTACTGTTGCACCGAAACGTGCTGCAGTGAGCAGACGTGCAAGCAGGTAGGCCTTTCTTCGAACTGGAAAGGCTGAGATTGGCAAAACGACGGAGCGTAAAAATGAAAGTAACTTAATGTTATGAAAAAACTAATAAATAAAAAAAAGATTTTTCTTTTTACTTTTGGTCATTTGGTTTAGAAGGTTATTGGCGGCGATTTTGGACGCTTCGCCGATTGTCCAAAGTCGCGGCTTTGATAGCAAAATATACTTTACCCCGAATTAATGTAAGTTTACATGAATTTCTCACATTAGCTTGTTTCAATTGATTTTAGACTATTTTTATTTTATTACTTGGTAATTAAAAATGCTACAATTGGCACCAGTGATGATAATTAGCACACTTGATTGTCATATTTGTTCGCGCGTTTGAAATTAGATCATAAGCAACAAATTATATTAGAGCTTAAAATATTACGTATTAAAATATCTGAATTTTAATATTATTAATACAAATCGCGGCAATGTATGCCCCCAATTAACGCCAAGATTACGAAAATACGCCATTTAACCACAATAGTCTTCCAGGAAGGTATAATTTGGTTTTCTTTTTAGCATATGAAACATTCTGACATCGTTATCAAGAGAGGCAAACAGTCAAACACTGGATGTAACATAAAGTCCTATGCGTCACGCGTTACTATAAAACACACACACACACACACACACACACGCACACCACACACACACACACACACACACACACACACACACACACACACACACACACACACACACACACACACACACACACACACACACACTTCAGTTGTCTGTCTCGCATTCCGTCTTTGGGTTCTTGCTGTGAGAACAGCGTTTATTAATTTATACGTTTAGTGGACATATTGTGAAAATTTCTTATTGTTGTGCTGGGAATAATGGCAAACCAATCAATCTTCTAAATAACCAAAAACCCATTAAAAGGCCCTCGCAGTTCATTATTTCCCATGACAATTATCTGAGTCAAAAAAGGCATCGAGAACGCACAAATATCAGCACTGATTGTTTCAATAACTACAACAACTACAAATATCAGCCTGGATCTTGAGTTATGAAAGAGTCCAAAATCAAGACCTATATCCAGAAATTAAATCCAAAATAGAGGTTAGTTTCGGTTTCTCTCCAGAATTAAAACGAGCATTTTAACGTACATTGTTGCGAAAGGCCGCCGGAGACGGCCTTCCCTAACTAATCCGACCGGCGCCGGTGACCGCCTTGAGTATCGTCGCCACGTGGCTCCGGTCAGCTGTGCCCGGAAACGAAGCGAAAGGCGACATGAGGTCGCCAACGCACCTCGGTGAAAGAGTATCATCGAGTTGACCGGCGCGTCCCTACTTCCGGCCCCTCCCTTTGCTGCTTCTGTCTCACCTCGAAGCACGGCGCCAACGACAGTCTTGGGACGCCCTGGAAAAAGGAGGGGCTTTGCGCCCTTTTCCCAGCTTAACGCGCTGTTGGGATTATCTCCTTAGTTCGTGAATACCCAGAATCTGCACCTGGGGGTAATTATGTCTTCGCCCCATCCGGACTTCGATGGCGCCGGGGACCGACCAAGGACGTCTGGCCCACGGAGTGCGTGACGCGTGTGGCAGTGTCTGAAGGAGAGGGAAGGGGCGCGCCTGAACGTGACGAAGACTGACCACGCCGTTTTGGTCAAGGGAGCCTTCATGTGCGCTTTGAAGCGCATGAAGGCACTCTAGGTCAAGGCAGGGACGATGGGGATTCCCTACTAGGGATGTGGGGAAAAATGCGACATTATAAAAAGAGCAGCAGGTGGCTGCTGCTTAGTGTTCTCTAGCGTTCTCGACGGTGCTCTCCCGTTGATGATGTAAACTTGTCCATATGTACATATAAAGAGTTATTAGGGGACACCCCTCCTGCTCCCTGGTCCTTCCCGATTCCGGCTACAACATGAGTTCCTGCCCTGGCTCGGCTCCCTGCCGCACACCAAGTACCCGGACAACCGCTCGGTCCCAACAACATATTACTCTAAACTCCGTTTTTGTTTTCAAGGTAAAGAGGTGACCTGCGCTCATAACACCCTAGCTTCCTCGTATTCTCAGAAATAATTTTTGTCGTTCAGTGAACACAGCACACTAGACAGGCTCAACAGCCGCACGCGTCTCCGACCCTCACTATAACCCCCTTTGGAAAATGAGTGGCGCCACCTACAGTTATTTGGAGTCGCGAATAGCACGGCACACGTCAGCCTGCTGCCGTGACGTCACTGGAGGCTTGTTTTGTCCTCCTTTAGGTGGTGTTGCTCTAGGGCGCCGTAAAGGTGGCCGCCGAAGAGCGCGCGGAATCGCGCAATGTGAGGGGAGAGAGACGTTTTATTACAACGCGGCTACGCCAATCACGGCGCAGGTCCTAGTGCGTCGCACAGGTGACCGCCGAAGAGCGCGCGGCATTGTGCAATGTCAGGGGGGAGAGAGACGCGGCGCGTGGCGAGGAGTATACACGACTCGGGAAAGAGGTGGTAGAGAGGAGCATAAAGTGGGGCATACATCGCTGAGTTTGAAAATTGTTGGTCTACGCTCGGTCTGTTGCCGGACACGATCCGCCAGAAGCTAGCCAAAGACACCTTCGCTGTAAAACACACAAAACACTTAAAGAGGCACAGACACGTCAAAATCATTATTTTTTTATTATCCGAAACAATTGAAAACGATGACTGGACATTAGCCTCCAAATTCGAAACTTGGAAATTCAGTATTTTTTAAGTAAAAAAACAATCCAAATGCCGAATTTGAACTTCCCGCGCGATCCGCGCCAGTGCGGTGACGTCAAATATTGCGGAGTCCTGCGAGTCAACTTTCTTTCACGCCTCCGCCCCAAAGCGCCGTTGGCCGTTGCCACCGCGACCCGAAGCGAGGAGGTGAAAAGCGGGAACGAAGGACGCCGGCGTACCGGGAAAAACCGTTTTCCTCCATGCCCGCCGTGCCGCCTGCCTATCGCTGCGAGCAGACGATGCTTGACGTCTCGCCGCTTCTGCGTGAAAGGCTGCCCCGGCGGAGTCACAACCGAAACTACGATGCACAGACACCGAATCCAGCTTTTTTTTTGTGACAATTTGACGATTTCCTTTTCGATGTCTGAGAGGTCGTCGGGCAGCTAAAAAACCACTTCGACCGATTACCCGACTCACCGATCAGCCATGTTTTCCGAGGGAGGATAAAAATCCAGGAGCCGACATCACAACAAACTCCGATACTTGGCATTTTAAAAAGAAGGGCCGTAGTGCGTTCGTAAATGCGTTTAAAACTTGTTTTACGATTGCCGTTACTAAATGTTATAGAAATGTCGCCTATAAAACTTCTAAGTTTCATGATTTTTGAAGTCACAAGTCAAAAGAAGCGAGGAGGTAAAGGGCGGGAGAGAAAACGTCAAAAATTAAAAGGCGCGCGCGCGCCTGGAGAAATTTTGTTTCGCGATGCGGTATTTTTTGTGCATGTCTATGACTAAAACTTGTGTCGTTTTAGACAAAAAATAAAACAAAAAAAACATACGACCTTTGGTGTGTCAGTGCCCTTTAAGACTGCTAACGTGTAGGAATGTGAAAGCATTCGTATACGTAGCGTATTCTTACAAGCCGTGCCGCGCTCAGCTCGGCCGGGCGATCTCACTGGAGGCTGCCCGGGCGGGCTCTGCGGCCGGCCGCTCTGCAGAGCCCGGCCGTCCCCTCCCTCTTACCGGCGACCTGGCCCGCCTGCCCGCTGCGCCATCGAGAGCGCTTCTCTTTGGAGCGGCGTTCCTTGGAACTATGCCGTGCACAAGCCAATGGGAGTTTATTCATTAATTCTGCGCTATATATTGCAGGCTTCGCTCCATGCGACAGGGGAATTCAGGTACCGTTTGGCGCGGCTTCAAAAGCTGATAACTCCGGTTCGCTCCATGGGACAGTTCATGCTTTCGGATTAAAACATCACCCCCCCGTCTCCTTCCCCTCCGGCGAGGGAGTCGCCAATTTTCCTCTGGTCAAACCTTGTCGGCATTACCCCAGCACCGGACCCACTGGGAGACAGGGTTGAGACTTTGGGCCGGAGCCACGAAGGAGGGAGTAACAATTTTTTTCTGTTCCGTATGTCCCCAGCTGTGCTAGTTAGTTGCGCGTCATTCAATTTTCCCTGGATAATTTCCACCAATCTTCTAATTGCCTCTTTGTGACTGCAATCATTTTCTCTTCCGTCCTTCCATTGTCACCAGTAAAACCCAAGGCCCCGGCCAAATCCTTTACCCTTCAGGGAGGGCAGAGCGAAGCCCCGTGCACTACAAAACCAAGTCTCGCTCGCATTTTGGCAGGCAGCACATAATGTCTGCCTCCTGAAATTTAGCCCGATACGTCATCGTCCTCAAAACTCACGTTCTCGCCTCATACAGTAAAGAACTTCCCAGTGAATTGTCATGTCAAACATATTTTCCTTTCTTATGTCCTGTTTTTTTGTCCCATTTCTAAAGCTGACTTTTCCTGGATTCTTACCTCCGACGTTTTTCTTTCTGCCTCTTTCACTCCCTTTTCCACTGTAGTAGTCCGCTCAGCCCCATCACTAGTGTTTAGGTATTTAAATGGAAGCTTTCGGGTTCGCTTCGTCCATTTTGTGTTTAAAATTTTCATGTATAAATTACTTAAATACCTTCCGTCTCCACCGCGTATCATCCATTTCGGTCAACCTTTGTTCAAATTTCAACTTACGAATTGCCTCCCTGCTCTCAAAAGACGACCAGCCAGTGTCCCCCTGTCCACCTTCATGTGGTGTCTTTCCATGCGCTCTCAGTGTCAATCTGCCTGCGCTTCTTTGTCCTATTTCTAATCCTGATTGAACCTCTGATTTCACAGTGCCGCATTGCCAAAAGACAGTCCTGGTACCATCACCCCTTTCCATATACCTCTGACCACTTCATATTATAACTCCATGGTGGCTTGAGCTTCATAATAGATTAATTTATTTTCACTTTTCTAGCTATATTCTCCTCATGTTCCTTTATATATTTACTTCCCTCACTGAGCCAGACTCCCATATATTTGTATTTTCCTACAAGGTCTATTACAAATTCTTGTATCCTTAAGGGTTCCCTCTTTTCGTCGTTAAACACCATTACTCCAGACTTGTCACTACTAAAACTCACGCCTAAGCTGTCCCCTCCCTCTCCACATATTCCAGCTAGTTCCTGTAACGTATCCTTGTTATCTGCCATAAGTGCTACGTCGTCCGCATACATCAGTATTAGTATTACCTGTACTACATTTCCCCTTCCTTCCATATAACTCACGTTAAAACCTAAGGTGCTCTGCTCTAATTTATTTTCCATTTCGTTGAGATATATCATGAAGAGCAGGGGTGACAGTGGACAGCCCTGACTGAGTCTTCTTTTTATTGCTGTGGGTTGTGTAGTTTCTGCTTCCCCGTTTCGCCCCATTCCCATTTCAACCTTCCTATCTGCACCTTCCCGTTTCGACCTGGTTCAAAACAACCTTCTCGGTTCATCCTTTCCCATTTCGCCCTATCCCGAAAACCAACCTTCCCGCTTCGACCATTGTTCATTATCAGTTGGGGCGCTTCACTCGTTACTATTCGTTATCAGTTTGGTCGGTTCAAGCGTCCGATGTCTGTCCTCCTTGGTGACGTCATTGCACCCTCTCCCGAAACAACATTGGAGATTTGGTCACCGGCAGTCACTTTTTACGCGCTTTTCTAGTGTTTGTGGTGCCTGCAGCGCTGCAAACGAGCATAGCAGTTATCCCTGTCACCGGCACATGATGTCTTCGTTCGTGCTTGACTATTTTGATGGCACCTGGATGGATGGCTATTTTTTCAGTTAACACTGGAACCACAACGGAAACCGAGGACCACCGACAGACAACCACATGGAGTCCTGGCACCGATAAATTAACGCGGTTTCAGGGAGGGCTCACCCAAACATTTACAGCTTCATCGAACTAATCAAACGGAATAAGGCCTTGACAAGGATATCTTTGCAGCAGCTTGCAAATGGTGGCGTCATGCACGCTAGGGGGCACGAGTGGGTCAGCGAGGACCGCGAACTAACGAAAATGGAGCGTCGCCTTTCTGATAGCACGATTTCCCTGTTCGACTTCCTCAACAAGGCGAAGGCAATTTCTGGTCTATGACTTTTTAATGCGAAAACATTAACTGTCCCATGGAGCGAAGCGACGTCACCAGCTTTTGAAACCGCGCCAAACGGCACCCGAACCAACACCCGGTCCCTAGATAACTCGCAAGCCTGCGCGTCACGTGACGTGACGTCACGTCCCGGAGGCCTGCACTGGCGCTGATTGGATGCGAGTGCCGTGTCAGCGTTCGCGTGGGACTCGTTTCCTATACTAGTCCCACGCGAACGCTGACGCGGCACTCGCATCCAGTCAGCGCCCGTGCAGGCCTCCTGGACGTGACGTCACGTCACGTGACGCGCAGGCTTGAAAGCTATCTAGGAGGTGTTGCCTAAACTCCCCTGTCGGAATGGAGCGAAGCCTGTCGTCTGTAGCAGAGATCTGATAGATAGGCTTCCATTGGCTGGCGCCCGCCATAGTTTCAAGGAACGAGGCTCCCATTGGCTCTCGCGCGGCATAGTTCCAACGAACGCCACCAGAGAAGCCCTCGCCATGGCGGCGCAGCGCACGCTGTGGCCCGGCCGCCGGTAAGAGGTGCGGACCTGGCCGCAGAGCCCGCCCGCACGGGCAAACTCCGGAGAGGCTGCACGGACAAGCTCAGCGCGGCGCGGCCACTTCTCGAGAGCGCGCGCTCGGCCGTCGGCCAATACCTCGGCAGTAGCGAAACGTGGCCGTCCGCGCCAGTACGCCGCAGACGAACCAAGGGAGCGGATGAACGACATTCACGCTTTCGCATTCACAACTCATAAGGAGTGCTTTTGTGTCTTTTTCCTTTGCGGGCGAAAGTTCAGTGTTTAAAATTGTAAAAAAATAAAGTCGCATTCATATGCCTTTCAACCTGTCTGACTCATCGCTCTCCAAAATATCTAGTTCACTATTAGGTACGAATACTTGAAACGGTAAAACATCGGGGACGGAAACTATAAAACCACCTTGGTGGGGCGGTTTTATATTTTTTGCAATTCTATGTTGTTGCTCAGTGAAATGAGTCCTGTTTCCGTCCCCGTCCTGGATGTTTTATGCTTTCAAGTATTCGTATTTATTCACCAACACGCTCGCTTTGAATTATTACTATTAGGTAGTTTTAGAATAACGTACGCAAGCGCTTTGGGCACCCTAAAAATAGCGTCGCGATATAAACATTATGAGGACGCTACTTTTAGCTCATCCAAAGTACTTGCGTACGTTATTCTAAGATTGCGTTATTGTCAGAGTGCGACACTGTTAGTGCAAACAAGCAATCTTCGGTTTTCGTTGTTTATCTCATTAAATAAAAATGCAGCCATCAAACCTATTAATGACTTTGGACTCATCTGGGCCACCAACCTAAGCGGTAACATTTGGTGCCTGCTAATACCATTTCGAAATAAAATTCGAAAAAGCGCCAACGTCGTGTTCATGGTATAACAGTGTCGTGCAGTGTGCATAGTCCGTTTCGCGGTTAAGTTTTAGGGGCAAAAAAAGCGTTTTAAGTAGAGATTTTTTGAGAAGAGCTTGACATATGCAGGGCCTTATATATAAAAATTGGTTCAAACGGGAATGGGTTGTTTCAGGCATACCCCGATAATGCTCGGACCCAGACAGCACAGACAAGTTGAAAAGACCTTGAAAGAACGTCGATAACGTCAGGAACCACATGTGGAAAGAACGTCGAAAGTCTAAACATCAGGTCCCTTCGACGTAATATGAAAAGGCTGATGTCTGAAAAAAGCATGGATTTTACGTCGACATAACGTCCCACTTAACGACCTTAGAACGTCGAGTGTACGTCTGAATTGGACGGGAAGTCAAGTGATAACGTTATATCAACATTGACACAATGTCCCATTTAACGACCATAAAACGTCGAGTATATGTCTAAACTGAACGGGATGGCAATGGAGAACGTCATATTAACGATACCATAACGTCCGATTTAACGACATAAATGTCGACGCATACGTCGAGACTGAACGGGATGCCAATTGATAACGGTCTCGACTTGGGTCACCGTGGAACAATGGAGTCAACCGGATCTGGCTTCGTTGCTCGAAGGTATGTTCACGAAAGCATGTATATTCGGACGGAATAGACCATTTGCTGAATCCCCCAAGCGCCCCGGCCCGCACTCCAGGAATGATGGGAACGGTGTTCCTTCAGTTCCCTTGTGATCGGTTATTTCGACCACTTTCATGGTCACACAGTTCTGGGTGTAATTCAGAGTCACCCTAAAGAAGCGTCTATAGTGCCTAAAGACCTGTCATATCACTTTTAAGGTTTCTCGTCAATGACAGCGTTTTCGATACTGTGCATGTTAAAACTGCAGATTGACCGAGTTGGTAAGGCATAATTACGAACCAGCGCACAGGCAGACAGTTACTCAAAATCCAAACACACACAAAAATACAGTCACACAGCGCTGAACTATCAACTGATTTTTTTTTTAACTTTTTCTTTTTTGACTTTAAGGAATAGGCGCTCCGGAGTCTGAGGTCGATAGATGCACTTCAGAGGGAGTGGACTTAGTTGTTAGATACAAACCGTCATTCTTACCTCTTCCCATCAAGAAGGTAGAGACCTAAAGAAGAATTCGCTCTTTCTTATGCCAGCCGATAAAGAAGGTGGTTTTGTGGTCGTGAACAAAGAAACGTATGGTGCTAAGGCATTAGAAGCGATTGCCTCAGTCTTCAGCTGCCACAAAGAGGTCGCATTGAACAAGATTAACAGAGAGGCAAGACAATTTTGTAAAGTGCTCGAATTAAAAAAGCTCTGCTCTTCTATTGATGGCAGCAAAAATCTAAACCTTGAATTATTCTTCAGCGCAAAAACCCACAAACCAGGATGTCCTCTTTGAGTCATTGTCTCAGAAAGAGGAACATGGCAAAAGTCGGTGGCATTATTCCTTCAGGAGTGGCTAAATCTGCTAAATATTCACGATCCCTACCAGGTTCAAAGTTCCTACGAGGTCTTTACCTTTCTAGAAGAGCATCGTCAAGAAGAGCTAAAGATTTTTTCCATCGATATCAAGGACCTATATTATTGCTTACCCCAAGAACGTCTCCTAAAATGTGTGGAAACGCATTGACGCCTTTGGTGTCATACCCTTTAGGAACGCGGCGGGTCTGTCCCAAAATCAGTTTCTGGACTTACTGAAGATCTGTTTGAAGTCCACCTTCGCTGCTTGGGATGGAAATGCCTACCTACAAAAGACGGGACTATGCATAGGATCCAGCATTGCTCCAGTCCTTAGTGACATCTTTCTTGCACATCAAGACAGGAGTCTACAACGAATATTGGATACATCAAAGGCAGTGAAAGTATCTAGATATGTTGATGATTTTTTTAGTCTTCCTTGCTGTAGATGATACAAACTTCACAGCCATGGTGGAAGAGGTTCTCTGCAATTTCAAGAACTGTATGAATCCTCTAGAACTCACCTACGAACTGCCGTTCGAAAGATCATTACGATTCCTGGATCTTCGACTGTATGTGCTACCATATCACATCTGTTGGTCCTATGACAGGGGTGGAACGGCTGCGCCATTTGCGCCATTTTCCGCCAGACGCATTTGTCTGCGCCATCCTGCGCCATTTTGCGGAAACTGCGCCACAGCCAATACCTCGCGCCATTATGCTCCAAATCGCACGACGTGCACCAAAGAAATTGTATTTTGTCTCTGTTTCGGTTTTTATCGACTCGATTGGCAACAATGAGCGCGTTTAGCTTGTTTGGCTTGCAATCCTTTGTTATGTTTATTTTTCCTGTGTATCCCCAGTCAGAAGCGGGCGAAAAAATTCGGGGGTTGGATTCCAAGCGCTACATCACCTGCGACTAGATTGTTCTTCAACGATAAGCGGTTAAGCAAGTCGGCCGAGGTGAGGTCGAGTCTTTAAGCGTCAGATTACCCTAGGCTCTGCGGCCCGGGTTCCGGACGTCAGCCAGTTGAAAATAAATGGGCAAAATATTCCTTTTAGTACCTCATCGTTAGAAGTTGGAATTGCATTCCTGCAAGATAAATCGTGATTTGATAGAAGTGAAACGCGGTCCGAACCGAAATCTTGCCGGCCAGCAGCTCTCACGCGAGCGGTAGATCTGCTCGGCGTACTTTAACCTTGCTCCTGCTTATTGCTTCGAATACGATAACTCCGTTAATCGTAGTCTGCTTCTTCGATATTGAGTTGTACAATAGGATATACTCGAAATTTGTTGCCCTGTTCTTCCGCGCAACGGCACGTCCGTTGATTACGCACGTCACGTGGTTCGCACATATAATTACTATGTCGAGCACGTGTGGGGTGTGCTACAAGCAGTACTGGCTTGCATTTTGAGTAGCTGAAAACCACTCAGAAAATATCAAGGACACTATCTTCAGAAACATATGGTACTTGCTTTTTGGTTCTTATTAAGGCACACAACGTTTCAAGTTTTTGCATCTATTACACTGTTATTCCATCTACCTAGGTCCCTGACCACTCATGTTCATCTGTGCTGCTAAGCACAATCGAAATTACTCCCGTGCTCGTCTAAGACACGAGCTGAAGTGCAATAAAAACTGATCTAAGCTGCTCCTAGTCTGCTCCAGAACGTAGTTTTAGCTGCTCAAAGCCTGCTCCAAAACAGCTGTTTCAGATGCTCCCGTGGGTGCTCCCAAGTACATTTCATGAGTTCCAGCCCTGTATGAGCCCAGCGGAAAGAAGCCTCTTCTACCATTCAACTTTGCACATTCCAAGCTTGTAAAAAGAGGCATAGTGAGGTCATGCTTTAAGGACTCTATTAGCAAGTCATGCTTACATTCAGTGCAGACTAGCTTCGACGGACAAGCATCAAGGCTAAGGTCCACTGGATATCCTCTACCGGTATTGAAGTCAGAAACCGAGGTTCTCCTCAGAGAAATCAAGCTAGGTAGCGCCGCAAAAACACCCAGAGACAGGACAACCAGACCGGTAGTCGTGCCATATATGCATAATCCATGTCATATGGTCTAAAGAAAATAGCAAACAAAGCAAATGTGAATGTAGTGTTTTAAGCACCACACAAAATTAACAGCCCCTGCAAAAAAAGTAAACACCTCCTCAATCAGCATTGTCAGCTGCGCAATGAAGCACAGATCCAACTTTGTCACATTTGTTAAAGGGGTAGTCTATTAGTTTCCCTTTCCTGTGGAAAAGAGTACATTGGACAGACTGGGCGGTGTTTAAACGACCTTGTGCGAGAGCACAACAACAACATTGCCAATGCCAACTCCGGTCACCTAGGTATTCACTGTAGGGATTGTGGCTGTTTTGCGCGACTGGACAACTGTGCTGCGTTAGGCAGGAGTAAAAACCAGCTCACCCGAGAATCATAGAAGCGAAGAACATTGCAAGACGGGAAGCCAAGTGCGTTAGCACTCCGTCCTTAGCTTTATCGGAGAAAGAACTGCATTAAGCGGGTTTCACATGCAGCGATTTTGGCCCTAGGAGCGGCGCGATTTCTGCCGTCGCGGCGCTCTGGCCAGCCGCAGCGGCTGAGCGGCAGGGTTCCGCCGGGTTGGAAGTGCTCGCCGCGGCAGGCGGCAGCTTCAGCTGGCACCTACAGCGCGGCGGGAAATCACGGCGACAGGAGGATAAACATTGCGGGAAAGCTGGCGCATAGGACGGCAGCATTTTCTCGTTCTTGAAGAGACGACAAGAAGGAAAAGTACGTAAGCGACTGCTTTGTGGTTTCTTTTTCTCCGGCGGGTCGAGCTTCTTTGCTTCGGCGAGTGGCGTCGGAACTGTTCAGGAGATTATGGAGGAGGGTGATTGCTGTCCCCTTCTTCGGATTTGTTTTCTGAATGAAACACACGGCTCTTTTTACTTTCCTCATCTGAGTGCCAACTGCAGCGAGAAGCAAGAGACGATCATCGGAAGCGGCTCGTGCGAGCGCCAGTGAAAAATTAAAGACGAAGAAGAAAAAAATTGGGGTTGTGGGGATATTTATACAGCGTGTAGTTGGTCAGCCATTTTTAATGTTGCGACGAGTCACTCGCTGTAGATGAGCAATTTAGCCAGTGCGGTACAACCGCTAGCCTGGGGTCTTTAACGTGCACCACGCAGTAGTGATACACGACCGCACGCCGGTACGATGCTCATCCAGATCGAGACGGGCAGGGGTGGGGCTCGAACCCAGGATCCTGAGTTCTGCAGCGCGAGCTTCGCTCCACGCGCGTCGAGCTGGGTGTGCGCTCAGCCCACTCGGCCACCGATCCTTTTTTTTTTTTCTTTATTGCATGGAAGGATAAACAATATGCCACAAAGCACTTATTCACAGTTCACGGGCTTAGTTCAATGTCATTTTGTTAAGTCAAAAGTCTTTGATATCTATGAGACTACTAAACAAAGGTAACCATTCCGGAACTACTTCTTGAATGTCATACACACTTTTGATACGGGTTACAAGGTCAATAAAATGTAAGCGTACACTTTTTGGGTACAAATTCTCATTTCTAATGTCAAGACGTGATTTCCACATGCTGTATAACGCTACAAGCATCACAAGATCAAAAGGAAAAGTATCTTTAGATGACACAGGAAGTAAACGAATCGTGTAAGTTGTAATGTCAATATCCCCCACGAAGAAGAACTGAGCGACATTGACATGTCTTTTTGAACACAGATCGTCCGCCAAGTAAGACAAAATGTATCGCGCCCAGTTCAATGAACTGCTTATAAGTGAAGTGTCGAAGCGTCGGGTTCTTTGGGACGCCCAGCTCAAAACATTTAGAAACAATGGGACCAAAGAGAAACTCTGGGAAGAGGTGACTGAGGCCGTGAAAGTGATCGCATCTGCTTTCTGCAAGCAACATTGGCTATCGCAACGGCAGAAAACGCTCATGTGAAATGAAACCTCGCGATCCGTGCCGCCGCGCCGCTAGCGGCAGCGATTTCGGCGGCGGAATCGCTGCATGTGAAACCCGCTTTATTTAGACACAAGGTGTTTTCGAAAGTAAGCCAGTATAACGACTGGTTTCTTTCTTTTTCTTTACCTCTGATATTATTTAACAATTAATTTTGTAACTCTTGGACTTTTTGTATCACACGAACTATTTACGCCAAGAGTGTAGTCGACAGTAGACCAGCATATCACCTGGTTTACATATGTTCGTGATTAATTTTGTAATTATTTTTGTAATTTTTGTAACTCTTAGACTCGGCTGTGTTAATATTATTCTCCTTTACTCTCCTTATCTTTGTCTTCTATTTTCCTTTTTTCTATTCTTCTCTGTTTTTCTTTTCTTTTTCTTTCACCTTTCCTCCCTTTGCCTTGTCTTTCCCCTTTTCTTCCTTTCTCTTGTTTGTTGGGCTGGTAACCTATTCCTTGGGGTCAAAGAAGAGGAAGTTTGAAATACAAATCAGTTGAAAGTTCAGCCGTTCAGCGCTGTGTCAGTGTATTTTTGTGTGTGTTTGGATTTTAAATAACTGTCTACCTGTACGCTGGTTCGTAATTGTGCATGTTGTCCACCCTTCAACCTGGCTCAGCTGCAGAAATCTCTTACATTATTATCATTCTCTTACAGCTTCAAAGACGCTGATATTATGTTAGAAACGCTAAATATGCTGTAAACAGCCCCGCTGACTCCGAGCTAAATCCTAGTTTTGTCGTTGTGAATTCTCGACTTTTTAAGTAATTCCTGCTAAAACAACTATCACGAGAATGATAATGTTGTAAGAGATTTCTCCAGCTCATCCAGGTTGAAAGGTGGGTTGCATGCACAGAATCAAAAATGCTGACATTGACGAGAAATTTTAGAAGTGATATGACAGCACCTTGAGCTCTATAAGGCGCTTGTTCAGGGTGATCAAGGTGTTCGCTCAGACGTTATAAGGCGCTCAACGTTCAAAGAACCTCCTGGAAAAAAACGTAGAACTGACGTCGAATAATGTCGATGACGTCAACGTGTTGCTCAAGACATTGTTGGTACATCTCGTGCTCCACGTTCAAAGAACTTCCCGGAGAAACGTAGAACTGACGTCTATTAATGCCAATGACGTCAAGGTGCTGCTCAGACATTGTTGGGACGTCTCGCGCTCAACGTTCAAAGAACCTCCCAAAAGAAACGTAGGGATGACGTCAAGGTGTTGCTCAGGACATTGTTGGGACGTCTCGTGCTCGGCATTCAAAGAACTTCCCGGAGAAAACGAAGAACTGACGTCGAATAATGTCGATGACGTCAAGGTGTTGCTCAGGACATTGTTGGGACGTCTCGTGCTCGACGTTCAAAGAACTTCCCGGAGAAAACGTAGAACTGACGGCGAATAATGTCAATGACGTCAAGGTATTGCTCAGGACATTGTTGGGACGTCTCGTGCTCGACGTTCAAAGAACTTCCCTGAGAAAACGCAGAACTGACGTCGAATAATGTCGATGACGTCAAGGTGTTGCTCAGGACATTGTTGGGACGTCTCGTGCTCGACGTTCAAAGAACTTCCCGGAGAAACGTAGAACTGACGTCGAGTAATGTCGATGACGTCAAGGTGTTGCTCAGGACATTGTTGGGACGTCTCGTGCTCGACATTCAAAGAACTTCCCGGAGAAAACGTAGAGCTGACGTCGAATAATGTCGATGACGTCAAGGTGTTGCTCAGGACATTGTTGGGACGTCACGTGCTCGACGTTCAAAGAGCTTCCCGGAGAAAACGTAGAGCTGACGTCGAATAATGTCGATGACGTCAAGGTGTTGCTCAGGACATTGTTGGACGTCTCGTGCTCGACGTTCAAAGAACTTCCCGGAGAAAACGTAGAACTGACGTCGAAATAATGTCGATGACGTCAAGGTGTTGCTCAGGACATTGTTGGGACGTCTCGTGCTCGACGTTCAAAGAACTTCCTGGAGAAAACGTAAAGCTGACGTCGAATAATGTCGATGACGTCAAGGTGTTGCTCAGGACATTGTTGGGAAGTCTCGTGCTCGACGTTCAAAGAACTTCCCGGAGAAAACGTAGAACTGACGTCGAATAATGTCGATGACGTCAAGGTGTTGCTCAAGACATTGTTGGGACGTCTCGTGCTCGACGTTCAAAAAACTTCCCGGAGAAAACGTAGAACTGACGTCGAATAATGTCGATGACGTCAAGGTGTTGCTCAGGACATTGTTGGGACGTCTCGTGCTCGACGTTCAAAGAACTTCCCGGAGAAAACGTAGAACTGACGTCGAATAATGTCGATGACGTCAACGTGTTGCTCAGGACATTGTTGGGACGTCTTGTGCTCCACGTTCAAAGAACTTCCCAGAGAAAACGTAGAACTGACGTCGAATAATGTCGATGACGTCAAGGTGTTGCTCAGAACATTGTTGGGACGTCTCGTGCTCGACGTTCAAAGAACTTCCCGAGAGAAAACGTAGAACTGACGTCGAGTAATGTCGATGACGTCAAGGTGTTGCTCAGGACATTGTTGGGACGTCTCGTGCTCGACGTTCAAAGAACTTCCCGGAGAAAACGTAGAACTGACGTCGAATAATGTCAACGACGTCAAGGTATTGCTCAGAACATTGTTGGGACGTCTCGTGCTCGACATTCAAAGAAACGTCTCATACATAGACGTCGAACAGACGTCGATTGTTGTTGATAGACGTCGAGGTGAAGCTTATGACGTTGTCACTATGTCGCGTGTTTGACGTTGTCGGAACCTCTCATGTGGACGTACCAATGACGTTGATAAAAGTTTGTTAAGGACCTCGACGTCGCCGAACATTTATGACCTTATTTCAACGTTACTTTCGACGTCTTGTGCTACCTGGGGATTGACGTCAAATTTCTCAGGGGCGCGAGACGAGAACGCTTCCCCGACGCCACGGCAGCTCCATCAATTCTGGCTGACCAAAGGTGTGCCCAGTGCACACCGTTAGTCAGCCAGACACATCACGTCGCAGCCATCTTTGGAAGTAACGTCACAGCCGAAATTTATCGTTCTTCAGCAAAATGGTCCGAATGTTTCCGGTCTGTGGCCAACGTGTACGCAAACACGCACATCGAATCAGCAGAAAGAACTTTAATGCACGTCGAAAACACCAATCGAAAAAATTTCACCAAAGGGACTATAATTAGAGTTTCGTGTTTTCGGAGAAATCCGAAAAAATCCGAAAAACACTCGCCGGTAAATTTTTCGTCAATTCGAGATTTATCCGAAAAACTCGGAATTTCGAAATCACAGCGACAAAATAAACAGCAAAAAAGACGGAGTTTTACAATTAAACTTTATAAGAGCACAAGGTCAGTGGTCGTGAGGAGCTTCCACTACATGGAAATAAGCGCCAAAGGAACACAGACAAAGAGCAGTTTGTCCGTGTTCCTTTGGCGCTTATTTCCCATGATGACCAACTGGCCCATCTAAGCATTTTCTTCCACTACAGTTTCTTTTGAAATTTAGAACTACTAACAAAAAGGGGTTTGCTTTTTAGCAGGTCGAGGTTCCTTCGGGTGGTTCTCATTTGAACCCGTTCGCATTTCTACCTTCTCGTTTTCACCTTCTCATTTCAACCCAGCGCAAAACAAACTTTCGCGTTTTGACCATTCTCAAAACGACTTTTGTCATTTTAACCCTTCTCCTTTCAAACTTTCTCAAAACATACTTTCTGGTTTTGACCATTCTCAAAAAGACTTTTCTTCTCATTTTAAACTTTCTCATTTCAAAGTTACTAAAAATATACTTTCTGGTTTTGACCATTCTCAAAACTACTTTTCTCATTTTAACCGTGTAATGATCAGGCTAGGGAAAAGCAATAATTTCAGCATACACTCACGGGAAACCAAAATAAAAGAACCAATGACATTATGAAGTCCAGGCACCTGAAGTTTTATTACGCCTTGAGATGCTTCTTGGAGAATGACATCTAAAATGCATGCCAAACCACGGCATGACGGATGACAGATAGGCAAATATACAATGATCATAGATCTATACGACCACTCCGACATAGGTTGTAAATAATTCAATATCCTCACATGGCATGCCAGATGAGCATAATTTGCATCCGATGATTCACGACTGAAATGAAGAAAAAGATCTGTGCATGGTAAGAAAGCTCTCAAGCCACGCAACATCGCACCCACACATTTCGAAAAAAAAAAAGGAAAAAAACACCGCCTTGCCAATGGCAGGATCTCCCTTTCTGACTTTCTAAGAAAGGCGAAGGCATTCTCTGGCCTTTGAATGGTCCGTGTTTTGTTGCTGTGGTCATCTTAAATAGTTTAACCAATTACCATTTCCTGCGTTGATAATGCTTGCGGGAACAAAGTTCCAGAATTAAGCTTTACCGAGCATGGGATCGCATTGAGGTGCGATGACTGATTCTGCGGCAAAAAAATGTTTTGTACTATGCGTCTCGAGAAGAGCCGTTCAGCGGCCTAACGATTAGCCATACGGTTTGAATGGCATAATGCTTTGCGAATCACTTGTAACGTGACGGCATGGAAAACAAAATATTTATGTGAACATATTTATATGGCAATGGATACTATGCAGAAGGATTAAAATGATCCATGCGGAGGTGGGCACAGGATCGCCGGCCGCTCCCTGCTGGTGGCGCTCTTGAGTGGTGGCGGCGGCGTTTTGTGAGCGACGATGTGCACAGTTGGGCGAGAGACCCGCCGCGGCTGCTGCTTTGTGATGCTGCCGGTGCGGGCGGTAAGCGATCGCCAGTTAGCCTTGGTGTGGAACATGACATTAAGTGTTCGCGTCGGTGCACACTGGCACAGGTAGACCACGAAAATGGATCGACACACATGTTTGAATTGTAATAATATGTACAATGGCGACTCTGGCGGGATTTTTGTTTGTTTGTGTGCTTGTTTTGTTTTAGATCTGGTTATTTTTTTTACCAAATAACAATTGTCGTGGAGTAGCCGGCACTGTTATTAACAGTGCCAACATTTGTTTACTATTTCATTAACACAGAAAGAGAGAGACTGGTTGAAATTCCAAGAGCACACTAAAAAGGAAGACACGCACATTGTCAAACTATATGTTGAAACGATACGGGTTGAAACGCCAAGTACCTGTTTTGAGACGGAGTTTAATTAAACAATAAGGGTTTAAATGAAAGCGGGTTCAACCGAGAAGGGCATAATTAAGAAAAGGTTAAAGCGCAAAAAGCGTTAGGCGATTGGTTTGAAATACGGTGTTCAAATGAGAACGGGTTCAAATGAGAAAGGGTCGAAACGCGAAAGGTTAAAACGTGAAGGGCGTTTTGAGAACGGGTTCAAACGAGAAGGGTTCAAGTGAGAATGGGTTCAAATGAGACGGGTATAAATGAGAAAGGGTTGAAACGGGAAAGGTTAAAACGCGAAGGGCGTTTTGCGAATGGAGTTCAAACGAGAAGGGTTCAAATCAGAATGGGTTGTTTCGAGATACACCCGTTCCTTCAGGACAACGGGTCATGGTACCCGGACCTTATTTCTTTTGTTATAAAATGTTTAAATTTTACGCAGTAAAATAAACAGCGAGTTTAGAAAAAAAAAAAAAAACTTGGGAATCTAACAAAATTGAACTTCGAAAAACACCTTCCGAATTTCACGAGAAATAAACTCCGAAAACACTGAATTTTAACTATAATGCTTTCGCATTCCCACACATTAGCAGTCTTAAAAAACCTCTGACACGCCAAAAAAAAAATTTTTTTTTCATGCTAGGCGTTGAAATGGCATATCAGGACATCACAAAAAAATATTTCACTATAGAGTTGCGTAGTTTTTTTATAAAAAATAGAAATACGAGGCCCAATTCAAAGTTCCCGCCGTGCACTGTGACGTAACAGTGTACCGCAAGGTGTCGGGGCGGTCAGAAGGGAGGCATCGCCGGAAGTCACGTGAGTTGTATCGCTCCTCGTGCTTACCGCAAGCGCGTGTAATATTTTTTTTAAATATTTTTGTTATTCTCCGCATTTCCACGAGCGATCCAAGCAGACAAGGTTTCTTTTATTTGCTTTTCATCGCTTAATGTTGCTGTAAAGGTAGAAGAAGCGGAGTCAGTGAATTGACGTGATTAACTACAATGCCTAGAAGGTGCTGTGTGAGGGACTGTCCCGGTATTTCAGCAACTGAAGAAGAGATCACACTGCATGCATTTCCGAGAGACATACATCGGCCGCATGTGCACCTAGTAAACAAGTTCTACTCATGTTCTAGACAAAATACGTACTTTGTGCTCGACGTTTACTTGTACTTGGTACACAAACCAGTTCGTATTCTTTAGACGGCAGGCATCTTTAGCCTGGAGAGTATCCGATGATTCAACGACCTCGGTGTCTGAACCTTCAGCAATGCGATCGGGCGTGTCGTATGCTAGCAATCCTAATTTCTGCGAGCGTTCTAAATTTTTTTTCAAAACTTGATAGCTTGTTTTGCGCCCAGTATAGCCCTGTATCATCGGACTGACGGCATGCACTCGTACACTGGCTTGTACTCGCAACGCTTTCATCATTGACCTCCATCACGTCGATCCACTGACTCTTCGTCCTCAAATTTTACAGCACGCAAACGAACCAACGGTGCAGCGATAAAGAGCTAGTGGAACTGAAACTTCGTTTTCTACAATCGCTCGTACAAAGAGCAGAATAAAAATAAAAAAAATCTTAGGCACGGTCGCGGAGAGCACGAGGAGTGAAACTCACGTGACTTCCGGTGAACCCACTTTTAGTGACGTAGGTCGATGCCTCCCTTCTGACCGCCCCGACACCTTGCGGTACACTGTTACGTCACAGTGCACGGCGGGAACTTTGAATTGGGCCTCGTATTTCTATTTTTTATAAAAAAACTACGCAACTCTATGTTGAAATATTTTTTTTTGTGATGTCCTGATATGCCATTTCAACGCCTAGCATGAAAAAAATTGTTTTTGGCGTGTCAGAGGCCCTTAAGTGTATCTGCCGAATTTTCTCTCTATGCCTTTTCTGCTATTGCTGCTGCTGAGAGAAAAAAGTAATGCGTGTTCCATAGGTATGTGAACAAACAAAGTACCCAAATCGCCGCATCGTACTTTAAATATCACCTAAGTTACAGAGATTATGCATTCTGCACTCACTCGAAAGCGTTTCTCGCTGCCCTTAGAAAACTGGTTTGCCGTTTGCCACAAAAGATCTCTCGGTTTTTCTGCTGTCGCATTCAGCGAGGAAATCGGACCTGGCCGTGATCACAAAACAGGTCGGCCTCAGCGCGTCAGATAACACGTATACAGCTACTAAGCGACTCAGTTATTGATTGTTTTACCTTAATGTAAGTTTTTAATGCGAATAGCATTCTTTGGATATTTCACGCACTTTTCCGTCTATGTATGTATCTATCTATCTATCTATCTGGCTATCTAACCTCTTACGCCGCGGGTCGATAAATAAATAAAAAAGACCGGCGCCGGCTGGGATTCGAACCGTTGACCCTTTGATCAGCAGGCAGACGCGCTAACCACAGAGCTATGAAGGCAGTCATTCAACGCACTCTAAACGGTTGTTTATATCTTTGCCATAGGACGCTTACAGCGCTGTCACAGCTAGCCGGTGCGCGCGCGTTCCATGCACGAGGGCTCATTCCGCTCTCGTGAGGCTGAGCACGGCCGCTGGCTCACCCTCTCCCGCGCTCGGGAGAGGGGTGATGTAGCGGCCGTGCTCAGCCTCACGAGAGCGGAATGAGCCCTCGTGCATGGAACGCGCGCACCGGTAGCTGTGACAGCGCTGTAAAGCGCGTCCTATGGTAAAGATATAAACAACCGTTTAGAGTACCGTTGGTTGAGACTAGCTGAGACGCCAGAAAGTCTGGTCGGTACCATTTTGAGTGTTTGTGCGTATGGCGCGTGCTTTGCTCGCCTTCCTAAGTGACACAAACGCACGTGCTGGGCTGCGGAGATCGTGCGCAGGGCTGTGAAAGTGTCAACAAATTTAGAATCGCCTCAAGAGTGGGCTGGCGTATCTAGAGTGTGCCGGCCACCTGACGAACGCGCATAACTCCGCACCGTTTGATGCTATTCGCATTAACGTAGATAATCATTCCCAAAGGATGGGTTCTGCTGATTTTTTTTCTACCTTACACATTGTTGGTCAGCTTCGTAATGTGTCATTGCGAGGAAATCGTAATGCAAAAAAGTAAATAAAACTTTTGTTTCAGCATGGTAGAAAAGATTAATAGGTCGTTACTTAGCATGTGCTTTACAATTAAATCTTTATTCCGTATTGCTTTCAGTGATAGGACGGACGGACCAATCAATCTTCCATTTCTAAAAATACATAATTTAATAAATACGCACTATTTACTGTCTGCAGTGATTTCAAAATCAAATAAATCTGATTTTAATAACTTCTAAAAAAATGTGATTTTTTTTAACGTTAGAACGCAGTCAAAGGGGTAGTTGCTCTAGGCCATCTTCAATCAAATACTTTACTAGGGGAATACAAGTTACTCCGCTCTTTTGCATTAGAGCGATGGCAGCGCCAAAACCTCCCTCGTGGCTTGGCTGCTCCGGCCGCCGACTTCTCTCTTCCTAGTAAAGTATTTGCTTGAACGCTGCGCAATAAAGCTACACACGCGCTCTCCTCATCGAAAATGCCAGAGAAAGTTGTCCCCTTAGAGCTTCCGGGTCAATCTTATCTCTGGTCGAGTTGAATAAAATCCATCTCGTGCACCGTGAGAGCTGCGGTACTCGGTCATGTCAGTATAAAAGTGTCCTTTTGCCGTCGTGGCAAAGACAGTGGTAAGAGAGAATCTGATGTTCTCGGGGTGAGACGCAGTAGACTGAGCGTGCAGAAAGCAAAACAAATTGACCAGTAATGCACAGTGCAGTCCCAGCGCTGCCACACAAGTCACGGCCAAGTCGCTTCCGCGTCACGTTCGCGCACCGTAAGAAAAAAAAGATTCCCATTTTGCTTTGAACGTTTGTGTTTCTTTTTTTGTTCCACAGCGCGTGAAAGCGCGACTCCTTGCTAGAGCTCTTGCCACTGACAGTGCGACAACGGCATTTTGTAATCGTTTCTTTCTTTCTTTTTTTTTTTTTCAGAGAACGCGTGCGATTTCGAGTAGTACGAAAACCATATGTATAGACCTTTGGGAAAATCGCCTTTTTCGCGCTGCCATCTTTGTCTGCTGGGCTGTGGAACGCCTTCTGAGCATGCGCTGTTGCTCTGCTGTGCGGTAGATCAGACGCTGCGCATGCGTCCACAGCTCAGCGATTCGGCATTTTTCATCCGAGTGATAAGCGATGCAAAGGTCTATAAGGAGCGGGTTAATAAAGCTGTGGCATCGTTTAACAGTAAAGAAGACAAAAACTATGGCGTAGCCAAGTGGTAACGCCTCCGCTTCGCACGCAACGGACCGAGGTTCGTTTCCCGCGGGCGGCGGCGGGCGATCTTTTTCGAAGACAGGGCGAAAAGGGAGAGCACGAGAAAAGCCGTTGTGGAAAGGAGGTCACTCCTCTCCACGTCACCTTTTGATTTGGTGGCGCCACCTCGCGGGCGCCCTTTTGTGACGCAGCTGGTAGGATGCTAGCAGACGACGCGCTAACTCAAACCACGGAGTGGCTATGTTAATTCGCAGCTGTGCCGACCGAGATCAGTTGATTTATTGAAGAAACGCGTATAACGTTTTTGTGAGTGATCTTTCTAATGAATAACAGCGGCTCGAAGTTGCTTTTTTATTTTAGAAAAAGTTCAAAAACAAGCATGAAGCTTCGCATTACAGCTTTCGCGGCGTGCGTCAGGGCTTATCACAGCCTCTCTGATTCTTTTTTTTTTTTCGAATTTGTGGAGGTTGTTGTAGGAAAAGGTTTTGCATTCACCAGAGTAAATGATCGTGCTGTCTTCTTAGCTGTGCACGCGCGCACAATTGTGTTGCAAAGCATTGCACACTGGTTTTAGCTACACTGCGCTTGCCGATACCGACGCTTCTATCCAAGTGTGACTCAACAGTTGCTGACGAGCAAATGCACGTCAGCAACTAACGCGCAGCTCCTCCCGCATTGAATACGTGGCAGAAATGTTCGTCATTTCGCGACTTCTGCTCGAAAGAATAGAAGAAATGTTAATAAATTCTTAAATTTCTGGCCATGGCCCGGCAACTGAAGGTGATTGAATAATTTGTTCTATCTTGTTTTTACTAAGAATTGTTTACAAATATAAAATCGCTCGGCTGAGGAGTGCATACCACATTATGGGGATTTGGGTCCGCTAAAGTTAAACATACAAACGGTAGTAATTCATAGCAGGTATATTAATCATATTTTGGGACGCTGAAGTGTCACTGACTCGCTAAATTTAAGACTTCGATCGCGAGGGGGTTTCGCATGCTTCGCGTTGACCGCGTGACTAAGCAGGGATTTAGTTGAAACGACTCCGGAACCAGCCACTGCTTCTTCCTGCCAGTTATTTTGAGAAAATTATCGTTTACTGGTTTACAAAATTCAGAAAGGAATCAACTCGGATTTAACAAGAGACCAGCACTCACAGATCACATTGGAACCAACAGGAGAGATGGAGTACGTCGCTCTCCCTGAAGTGTTTACTACACACGCGAGCTCGAATTTTGCTTTCCTATCTTCAATTTGATGAGACATTTCTTTGTTAGTTTTATTTTGTCCGAATCATAATTTTAAAAAAAGATACACCCTATTCGCCGTAATAGATCTTGTATACTGGGGTAAAGCGCTGGATATTCTGTTTTCATCATCAGGCTTTTTGTACTGGGGTAAAGAACAGCACACCACCATCCGAGCTCTTCGGCGCCTTGGCGCCAAAGTGTTTGTTGGCACGTCTACGCGAGCCACGTGCGGTTTCAAACTTTGGTAAAATGTCCTACTACGCGGTGAGAGAACGTCAACCAGTCTACGAAGGTCGTCCCCCTGGAGTGTCACCAATTTTTCAACTATGAGTGCCTCAACCACAACGTGGTCCCGAAAAGCCTCCACTGCAAGCCTCTCGTCAG
The DNA here is from genome assembly GCA_037355805.1 of Ixodes ricinus. NCBI lineage: Eukaryota > Metazoa > Arthropoda > Arachnida > Ixodida > Ixodidae > Ixodes > Ixodes ricinus. The sequence goes on from JAZHYW010032783.1 coordinate 82,995, forward strand.
CATCCCCTATACGGCCGGAAGCTGGCAGTGACTTGAGCCGAAACTGTTTGAAAGCGCGAATCCAGGACAACAAGCAACAGATACAACAGGCAAGACGTCGTACTGAAACCTGCCTTTGAACGAAGCTATGTTCCAATGAATTCCATGATATCATCGGGGCCCTCAAGCAAGCTGAGGATTTAGAAAGAGACAAAAGCTCCGAGATGCACCGCCAGAAGCTTTCCCGACTGCTCCTCCAGCATCGGCCGCTGCGTGAGAGTTCGTGCATAACTTCTCTTCTAAGCCTCTACCCGAAGACCACGGGAGTCTGTTAGCGAAGGGACTGAATTTTGCTATTGCCCCGCGGAGAGTCCCGCAACGTGATATTATCCTGGATGTCGAAGAGAGGTTGCGCCATATTAAGGATACGACTGGTGTCAACTTAGCCTGTAGCCGCATTGCAAGCGTCTTGGCGAATGCCAAAAGTACCCGTACAAATCTTAGTTTCGGGGAACGCGCGGCGTTGGTTAATCTTGAAGGAGACAGCTCCATCGTTATCCTTTCCTGCTGACAAGGGCAAAGGCACTGTGTTATTAGATTGGAGCGACTATAACGAGAAAATGTATGAAGTTTTGAATGACCCATTGTACTTCATGAAGATGAACGGTGACCCCACAGCAAAATTCGAGAGGCAGCTAGATGATCATTTGCGAGCTCTACGGAACAAAGGACGCCTGGACCTAACGTTATACCGCCAACCTTTTTCGTCGGATGGGGCGACTCCTATAAGATATACGGATCACCGAAGGTGCACAAAGCCGGTTGTCCTCTTCACCCTGTCGTTTCGTTCGTCGGTTCGCCAACTTAAACCTGTCGAAGCTCTTAGTTGAATTCTTTAGGCCGTCAACTGACGCGGGAACTCACGGTCTATTCGGAATTCTCTTGATTTTGTCACCGATATTCGAACTCAGCAGCTTGAGAATGACGATGTGATGGTGTCATTTGATGTTATTTCTTTGTTTACGAATGTCCCCATCCAGTGGCGTAGCCAGAAAATATTTTCGGGAGGTGTTTAAAGGTGCTGATGCAATCACACACACACACAAAATATATATATGTATATAAAATTTCGGGGGGTGTTCTGACACCTGAACACCCCCCCCCCCCTGGCTACGCGCCTGTCCCCATCCACTTGGCTGCTGACGTCGTTGAGGCGCGCTTGAGAGATGATTCCACGTTAGAAAGCCGTACTTCCTTGCTTGTGGAGGAAATTGCGATTTTATTGCGGTTTTCCTGAAGCCAAATACTTCAGTTTTGGCAACGCGGTTTATCATCAAACTGAAGGGTGTCCCATGGGAAGTACCGTTTCTGCTCCCGTGGCGAACTTTGGTAGGGAGCATGTTGAAACACAAGTTTTGAGCTCATAACCTTTTCTGGTTAAGATGTATTTTAGGTACGTGGATGACACGTTTGTAATATTGAAAAAGGCGAACCTGCATGAATTTCACACGGCGCTGAACAGCGCTCACCACGCTATTCAGTTTACTCAGAAGACAAAGAAAAATGGTGTTTTCCTCTTTTTTTCTTTTTGGACGTGCTCACCGGGGTAATAATAGAAGCATAGAAACGGCAGTGTATACGGCAAACCATCCGACACCATTCTTTTTTGTCCTATTTCTGCTTTTGTTTGTGTTCCGTTAAGAAATTCCTATTTCTTAACGGAACACAAACGGTCTATAGTAAAAACTTTTTTTTATCTCGTGGTGATGCAGTGTCCTCAAACGAGCACCTCCAGAGGTACGAACTAACAAAGGTAGTTAATGCTTTAGAAAAACGCCAATATTTGCAGGCGTTTATTGCCGATACTCAGAAGCAGGGGTAAGGAGAGTGTGTCACGGGAAAGGAGCACATCGATTGTCTCTATCCCATACTGTCGGGGCGTATCAGACGCAGTAAAAAGATCCTTAAAGGGGGCGGTGCAACGATTTTATGATTAAAATAATTTGCATCTTGTCATTTTTACGTTGTTCATCGTGTCCCAGAGATTACAGAAAACATCTCCTTCATTAAAAAATGTCCGCGATTAAGCTGCGTAATCGCAAAGCAAAAAGTCGAGCTTTTTCCCCCACCCGCAGCCCCAAGCGGCAGCCGAAGGAACTACGGCGAAAAGATTACGTGACCTCGCTCGGCTCTAAGCTGCAGCGTAACGCCCGCTAATGTGAGCGGAGAGAGGAGAAGAAGCGTCCTCCGAGATAGCACACGGGAAGCTACACGGCACTCCGAATGACGTCACTGGGAGTGCGACCAGGTGTGACCCTGAAGACTGGGAGTGAGTTGAGGGGTGCCCGAAATGCCAATATTTATCTTTTTTTAGGCAACAACTAGGACACGCAGGCGAAATCGGCTTTCTGTTCTTTACTTCAAAAGTGTCAGAGGGCACTTCCACAAATCTTGACCGAAGTCCGAAATCGTTGCACCCCAGCCCGTTCCGCACTTGCAACCGAGAAGGACCGGCTGAGACAAGACCGGTTTTTAAGCCTCTTGGGACGGCTTAGGACTTCCTCCGCAGCAGCGCATCTGGTCCTAAACCATTGCGAGAGGCTTAAGGATCGGTCTTGTCTCAGCCGGTCCTACTCGGTTGCAACTGTGTGAACGGGCCTTTACGTCCGCGTTGGGTATACGAACTGCGTTTAAGCCTCATTACACTCTGGCGAATTAGTCCCCGAAGCCAAAGGACCGCACCCCTGCGGATGTCCAGAGTGGGGTGGTATACAAAGTCCAGTGCGGTAATTGTGAAACAGGAAAGGAAGAGGGCAACGAGAACACAAAAGAGACGTAGCCAAGGCCACGCACGCGACACGAGCAAAGACGGAACTTGTCGACCACTGCTGGACGACGGGTCACACGTTGGACCTGGACAATGCGTCGACGCTGGGACGAGGACAACGGTAAAGCCCAAGGAAGCTGTTTGAGTCAAGGTTCATTTGTCGTGACGCATCCGTGGGCAACACTAAGCGTAGTCTCCTGTCGGGCATTTACGGGACGTTGGTGATAAATAGTAACTGGTTGACCACTCGCCTCATTTGTGTCAGTATGTACCAACCAGTGGCGTAGCCAGGATTTCATTTGGGGGGGGGAGGTCAAATGGCATGAATCGCCCCCCCCCCCCCCCCCCCCAATGGCGAACCAGGGTGAGCTCGGCGGTACGGACGCTCACGCAGAAAACGGAGCAGGCTTCATTCACAGGAATACGGGCGTGGTGGCTCACTGTTCAACTGTCGTCGTAGTTGCGGCCTACCAACTTTGAAAGCTTCCTCACAGCGCACAAATCCCCCCGCTTTTAGAGTGAAAGCCAGACACGCATGAAGGCCAGACAAAACACAAGAATAGCTATAGACCAGTGTCTGCTCTGTTCCATGGGCGCCACCATGTTTGTTTATGCTGACACAACGACACGTTTTGAGGGGGAGGGAAGGGGGGCTGTGCTTTTTGCGAGACTCCGTTTCTTTTAAAAAACCTTCGCACATATCGTAGTGCAGAAACGTCGGAAAGGCTGTCACGAAGCTCCAAGAACAACGCCAATGCCAAGAGTGCTGTAAAGAAATAAAACCTTGTTTTATGCGCAGCCCCTCTCTTCACAAGAGCCTGCGCTTGAAATTATTATTTCACATTTTTATCGCTGGGGCCTAGGATTTCGGACGCTGTCGGCAACCTGCAATGCTGTTTGGTTTGGCGCTGACTACCGACTGAAGCAAGAAACATTGGGTATGCCTGGGAGTGGCAGCTGCATTGTTCAAATGTGAGCTGTTACTTTGGTGGCGCCGCTCTAGCCTAGTGTCAGAAGCAAGAAATACTGGGTAGGCCAGGAAGCCTTGATCGCATAACATGCAAGTACGGTTGAAGCTGCGGCCTGGCGGGTCAATCGGAACGTGACTACGTATCACCGGAGTGCGCTTTTACTGCGAAGAAGTATCAGGGTTTTCGCTGCGTCGTGCTCCAATATGTGGGCGTTGCGCTCCTATAGGTAGCGGATATCGAAGCCGTCGGCACGCAATGGGGGGCTTATCGTTCACTCTTTGCGATGTTAGAGTGAGGCAGGGTATAACTTTGAGCTCTCACTCTACTGGCGCCACCTAGCTGTTACCAGCAGGCTATACTGTCACAAGAAATCAAGCAGAAAAAAATCTCGACGCTGAAAAATTAGAGCAACCGTCCTCGCACGAACACTAGGGGCCCATATATAGGGCGAGGGTAATTCTGAACAATCACAAAACCAAAATCTATTATCTATTAAAGGTTTAACAAATTCGTGCTACAGAACAAGACGCCGAAGGAAAGAGAGTCTTGTTTTGGCTAGGCCGCTTTATCTTGCAGTGTGGTCCAAAGGCAGCAGGGCATGTCCTCGGGGCGATGAGAAGTCGTCAGTCTGAACTCGTCGTTCCGTCACTCGGAGAAATGACATCACACACCACACACAAACACGCAAACCACACGCGGAACGTGGAAAGGAACTTGAATACCCTTGCGCCTATGCGTATGGAGAATATTGCCGCGAGCGCAGCTGACCAAGCAGGCAGCGCGCTCGTGGCGTAACGGTCATCTGGCTTTCTGCCTTCCACGCAGAAAGCCAGAGTTCGATTCCTGGCCGCGGGTACGCATTTTTGTTTGACTCTAATGAAATGTTCTGGTAAATTCGAGAACCGTGTTGCTGATTCGAGTTTAGAATGTTCTACCCGCCGAACCTTCTACGCCGACTAGTTCCAGAAGCCCACGCGTGTACAAAAGGGGCTCCGCGTGGCACGCCGGAGTCAGTTTCGCCCCAGCGTTCGACTCTGCTCTTTCGCCGATTTCGACGCCCGCGACGCTCTGCTGTTATCCTCTGTTTCCCTATTATTTTTGGGCACAAGTTCGCCCTCATTAAACGTTTAGTTCCTTTAGTTATTCTCCGCCTCATCATTTGTCATTCGTGACAATATGAAGGCTCTTCGAGGTTTCTGATGTTCCGTGCAATGAAAAGATTAGATTAATAACGAATTTCATCGGACGCCACCTCGACATGCAAAGCGAAAGCAAGACGGACTTCATCGCATCCGTAGAGCGACCATCGAGACGGGCGTCTCGATGGAGGGAAATTTCACAAAGTGATGGAAACTTTCGCAAACTTCGCCAAAAATGGGGAAATTTTAGGCGTCCGATGAAAGATGGAGAGACGTGAAACGCCCGTCACGTCTGCAATACAGGCGGTCGACTTCTGCCCGGATGCCCTATTCCCAAACGTTTATCGTCTCCTTAAGATCCTAGCGACTCTCATCCCACTAGCCCTTTCTAATATGCGCCGCTTTTTCCGCTGCTTGGTGGCGGGTATGTCGACGGGTAATTTCTTGTTTCCGTACTTTATAAACTGCATTTGTTTCTTTTCTGATCTAAAATACTGAACAAAAACTACTTTCATACATATTTGAAACGGTTCGCGACACTTATATTTTGTATCTCGACTAAAAAAAAAAAGCTTTTAGCGGCTCTGACCAGTAGTAAGCCCAGGACCTAAGACGTCACATTTTGCGCGCTTTCGGTACCGCGGGTCGCTCTCGTCGGTGGAGGAGGTTTCCGCGTCGTCCGGTTAAAATATGACTCACTGATATTTAGTGACTCTCTCCGTGCCCGCTGGCTTGCCCGAACCCCAAGGGACGTGGAAACCGCAAAAAAGGTAGACGCTTAAATATGATTGCAGGGCCCCTTTAAGAGCAGCTGCCAACGCTATGAGCTCGCGCTTCTAGCCTTCGCTGCGGTACATCATAAGGTGAAACGAAGTAAAGTTCAGTGCTGCCAACGTTGAGTGCTGCGCTGTGCCGCCATGATCCTCCCAAGGGCTGCACGTTGCACGTGCCTCGTGCATCGACGCACCTTGCGCTACTTTTTGAAACATGTAGAGGCTTTATCCTCTTGTCTCCTGTTCTACCTTTTCACTTTCGGCGGCCGCGTCTCATGGCGATCTGCCAGGCTTTTGTCAGTATAGAGGAGGCTATGACACAACCAATAAAACAGTGGTATAGTTAGCCACCTTGAGAACCACGAGTCATGATTGAGGATTTTTTACGAACACTTTACAATATGCGCATTTATATAAAAGCGTATAACGGCGCGTTTATTGCTGTGTTTGTGCGCTATGCTCGCGTACTTTCTGGCTGCCGTAATTGCGAGCGAGCACTGGCTGGATTGTGATTTAGCACGTGTGGACTGTGATTTTTTTGTAAACTGTGGGAACGATATATAATGCTAACAGCGCAAGAGATAACTCACACACTCGGACAACACGCACATCGTCAAAAAGGAACCTCTCACAGCGTGACGTGAGAAGTTGCTTTGTCACGTGTGTGCCTGTGGTCCGAGAGTGTGAGTTATCTCTTGCGCTGTTACCTCAAAGGGAAGATGAAGTGGTTCTGTATTTGAACAAAAATACCCAAATTGTCTTCAATTGGCCTCCAGAATCACGAATATTGAGATTTTTATTTATTTTTTTTTTCAATTTGGTGAACGGAGGCGGCAGAAAATCATTTTCAAAGAACCGCTGAAGCCCTTCCTTCCCAGAGCGTTAAGTCATAAAAGAAGTTTTCGGAATCTCCACTCTCGCGCATCGTCAGTGCCTATCAAACCTATGCACGCGCACTCATTCTTTTTTCAGCAAAGTCAGGAAAGACGTTACGACTATAGAGCCACTCTATTGGGGAGGAGATCGAACAGTCACGCCTCTGGCGGCACGCTTCAGCTGTGGGGACAACAAACCGAATTTTCTTGTTTGTTTTTGATCAGCGATATCGATGGTGACGATTCGAATGGCCGCTCCTCGTGCAACCAAAGCACTGGTAAGAGTGAAGCGCTCGTGTCCAGACCGTGCATGGCGAGGTTCAATTTCTTTGTTATTCTGTGTTTGTAAACACCGGGCTGTGGGGACAACAAGCTCGATAAAGCTCCCCTATAGTTCGATCTCCTGCCCAATGAGAGTATTCACTGGCGGCCATATCTGTGTGCGCGAATTCTGAGCGCGTGCTGACGCGAGCTTCCACAATTCTTTTGCAACGTGCATTCCGCACCATCAAGAGTGCCGGTCTTAGCAGCCTATTGATGTGAGCTCGTTCTGAGCATGCGCTCTAAACAGCACCCACAAATATGGCGTCCAGTGAATACTCCAGATGGCAGCGCAGCTGCCAGAGTAGCGCCACGCTTTTCCCGTGATTCCCCGTGATCGCCACGCTTTTCCTCTCACCGAGAAAAAAGAAGACGAGGGCCAACAGGCGCTGATGTACCATTCACGGGCTCCCGCTTTCAGAGATCTCAATCACCGGCAAAAGGTGTAATCCAACAATAATTCTGGTCTCAATCAACGCAGTTCGTCGCAAGGAACAAGTGCACACCATCATCCAGCGCGTGAGTGAATTTTCCTCGGAAATATCACTTCTCGAAGTTCCCAAGCGACGGCCGCCACGCTAAGCCTAACCAGGTTCGCAGCATTTTACCCGGTGCTCCTGCGCTAGGCTTATACCCGTGGACCTTCGCCCCACGCCACCTCCGGCTCACAACCCAAGCATGGCAATGGCCATGGAGGCAAGCGATGCTACGGGCATCCCCCTCCAAGAAGACCAACCCGAACGAGACGACTGGGTAGAAATACGCAGGCGAAGATCCAGAAAGGTCAAGCCACAAAATACCGAGGCCACAATCTCAGGCTCTCAACCGACGCCGCAGAGGGCCCTAACAAGACAACCAAGACTTCCTCCGCTCCCTCGAGACGATTTCAAAATTATTATTCGTCCGCGAGGAGCCTTGAATCTTGCCACCCTCGAGACTATCCACCTCTCTCGCGCCATCGCGGAGAAAACTCAGCAACATACCCGCGACCGACCAAACTCGACAACATTCCAAGTCCGCATGGACAGAATACAAAATATCGCCATCGCAAGCACCCCGAGTGAAGACCTGGCCCGACACATCAGAGACATCCCAACCCTGCGTTTTGGTGACAACGAATACGAAGTTACCGCGTATATTGCCGCCCCCGACGACTCGGCTCGCGGCGTGGTGCGTGGCATCCCGCCCGGCACCACTGGCCAAGAACTAATCGACAATCTCTACTCGCCGGGCTACGAAATTCTTTCAGCCCGAATGATCGGAAAAACATCGACAGCTCTTATTACTTTCACCGGCAAGCAATTACCGAAATACGTCATCTTCGAGCACGCAGCACTTCCATGCAGTTGGTATCTACCTACCCGTCACGCCTGCTACATATGCCACGAGATCGGTCATCGCGCCGATGTGTGCCCAAACCCGGACACTGTTAAGTGCGTGACGTGTGGCGTTTCCAACCCTACGAAAGGCCACGAGTGTACGCCCCGATGTGCTCTCTGCACAGGCGCCCACCCTACGGGCTCCAAGGAGTGCCCTAAAAGCTGGCTCACCGCCCACCAACATCTGTCTCGAACCACCGCCGAAGACGAAAGGACACTCGCGTCAACTCCCGGTCACGCTCCCGCTCCAGAGGGCCACAAAGGACAGGACCGAGGCAACGGTCTTCCTCGAGACCAAGGTCCGATTCCAGGTCACGATCAAGCAACCCACAATGCGACAAGGCACCAGCGGCACTCCGTCAACCACCAGACAACAACACGGTGAGCTGGGCAGCACGACTATTCCCACAAAACAACCAAAAGAAGCAGACCACTCCCTCTTCGTCCTGCGCGCCGGATGTTAGTCAGAAGCTAACCGAAATTTTAAACCAGTTAAAGGAACTAAGGGCTGAGAATCAACAACTTAAAGAGGAGAGTCGGCAACTTAGAGAGGAAAATAGGCAACTCAGAACACTCCTCACACCCTCAAGATCCTCGCCACCTCCAGACCCTTCCCAGGTCATACCCGCAACCAAACTACAACCGGGGAAAAAAACACCCTCACCAGTGTCAGCTTCCGACGAAGTGGCTGTAATCCCCGAACCCGCTGTCCCCACGCCCTCGCAAATAGAAACAGGACTAGGAGAAACACTCGTACAGTCACAACAACAAATGCAACAGCAAATCATTCAGATCCAGCAGCAAATGCAACTGTCCCAACAGCAGTCCCAACAACAGCTGCAAGAAATGAAACAGGCCCTCCAGCACCTTCATACTCTCATTACGGCTGAAGATACCGACCACGCAAACCGCAAAAAAGCAAAACTAGTACCCAACCTAGAATCCCCCTCCTTCCTACTCATACACCCGGTCATGATGAATAATCAGGCCCAACAAACTTCCCACAACCTAACCATTTGGCAATGGAATTGTCGCATGTACAAACAAAAACATGCCTCTCTTCGTCAATACATATGCGATGCTGAAACCCCTCCTGATGTCATAGCAATTCAAGAAACCGGATCGGTCCCATCCCAATCCGGCTACAACTGTCATACAACCTCCGCCGATAGTAGAGTAGCCACACTCACTGCCAAATCACTCACCATTGTTCTGCACCAAATTGATGGCAGTAACATCGATCATAACCTTATCGAGATCCTGCCTGCAAAAAGGGGTCAAATGAGTATCTTCGTGCTTAATGTCTACAGTCCACCAAGTCGACGAAAGGAGAATTTTGCCTACCTGCTCGCCGCGACTTTCAAACTAGCCAAGCAGAACGGGGTCGTCGTCCTGGGCGACTTTAACGCGGCGCACCCAGCTTGGGGATACAGCAAGGCGACCGTGAAAGGCAATAAATTGTGGGAGCTTATTCATCAACAGGGCCTCACAGTTCACACAGACCCTGCCTGCCCTACCAGGATTGGCAACAGTGTGTCGCGTGACACGTGCCCCGACTTGACAATGACCAAGAGGCTCGCAGACGCTGAATGGTGCAACACCGAGGAAACGCTCGGAAGTGACCACTGCATTCTCATCACTACGGTCCCCCTCATTCGCAAGAACTCCTACATCAAGAAGACACGGCTCGTTAATTGGGACGAGTTTCGTAAGCAGAGAGAAACCAGTTCCACTTCAGAGATCACTTCCTTCGACGAATGGGTGAGCACTCTACAACACGACGTATCCGCTTATGCCAAAGATATCATGTTAACCGACGAACGACAAGCCGTTGACCCCCACTTACTCCATCTGTGGGAAGCTCGACGAAGCTTGATCAAGCGATGGCGTCGGCAGAAACACAACAGGACCCTCAAGATTCGCATAGCAAGGCTCACAGAGGAGGCCGCTCTTTACGCTGTGGACCTCATGCAACAGAACTGGCAACAGTTCTGCAACAGCCTTCAGGGCACCCTGGGCACCGCCAAAACCTGGTCCCTGCTGCGCCACCTGCTTGACCCCACCAAGAGCAAGTCAGCCACCCGGCATATCATCACAAAACTCCTACATCAATATCCAGGGACAAACAAGGACATTCTCGACGCTCTGCGGGACAAGTACATAGGGCAACAACATCCGCCCTCTCAGCCCATGGAATACCGTGGTGCCCCCAACGCGGACCTTGATAATCCCATCACTTTGGCCGAAGTGAATCAAGCCATCCAGGCTCTTACCCGGAATACCACCCCCGGTGCGGACAAGATTACAAACCGTATCATTCGAAACCTTGACGACCCTTCCATCCAAGCCCTCACCAATTTCTTTAACCAGCATTGGGAGGAAGGCACATTACCGGCAGCGTGGAAACATGCCGATATCATCCTGATCCCCAAGACCGGCAAACCACCCAAATTGGAGAACCTGAGGCCCATCTCTCTCACTTCATGTATCGGGAAGCTATTCGAGCACGTGATACTCAACCGGCTCCAGCCATACATCGAGAATAACAACCTCTTACCACCGACAATCTTCGGCTTTCGTCCGCATCTAAGTACGCAAGACATCCTCCTTCAACTACACGAGGATATCAATCAACAAGTCTCCGCTCACAGCACTAGAGCCATCCTGACGTTGGATCTGAAGGGGGCATTTGACAATGTAAGTCACGACATCATACTTACCAATCTCAGTGATCTAAACTGTGGTCAACGAACCTTTGCTTACATTCAAGCATTTTTACAAAACCGCACCGCCACGATCGGCATTGGCGACCTTCGGACCCCACCTCTCCCCACTCCCAACAGGGGAACGCCTCAAGGAGCGGTTCTGTCGCCTATGTTGTTTAACGTGGCGATGATGAAGCTCCCTGCCCAACTCGCGGAAATAGAGGGTGTCTATCACGCCCTCTACGCCGATGACATTACTATCTGGGCCACCTCCGGCTCTGATGGGGAGATCCAAGATGCCTTACAGCGCGCGACCGACGTGGTTTCACGGTATGCACGTGGTGGTGGTCTCCAATGTGCGCCTGAAAAGTCGCAACTGCTCATTGTAAAGAAGAAATGCCGGAACATTCCCTATGACCCGCCACAGCTCACTCTCACACTCGAGAATCAAGTCATTCCGCAAGTGACGTGCATTAGGATTCTCGGCCTCTTTCTCCAACAAGACGGCGGAGGATCACACGCGCTTCAACGTCTCACGCATACCACGAATCAAATCCTTCGTATGATGGGACGAATTGCCAACAGACGACACGGCCTGAAAGAGGAAGACGCTACCCGTCTCATCCAGGCACTCATCATTAGCCGTGTAACCTACTCTGTCCCCTATCTGACCCTCAAGCCTCGGGAACGAGAAAAACTCGAAGTACTAATTCGCCGGTCTTATAAACAAGCCCTCGGTCTTCCACCCGGTACCTCGACACCACGTCTCTTGTCTCTCGGCATTCACAATACCGTCGAAGAGCACATTGAAGCACACCTCATAGCTCAACGCGAACGTCTCAAGCTAACTCCTGCAGGCAGGCAGGTTCTAACTCGTCTGGGCTATCCGATTCAAACCTTGGGCCACAATGAAACGATTCCCCTCACGGCTGTGTATCGCACCAAAATTTCTGTTGCCCCAATACCCAAAAACATGCACCCCGAGTTCCATCAGGGGAGACGACAGGCTCGCGCCCGCGCTCTTCAGAAGAAACTTGAATATACCCGCCACGTCAGATACACTGACGCCGCCAGTTACCCGGGTCGACTGGCCATGGCCGTCAGCGTAATCGACGAAGACATGCGGGAAGTGACCACCGCGACCGTTCCTACCTCCCTCCCACTCGAGGCAGAAGAAGCGGCGATAGCGCTCGCTATCACGTCCACCCCAGCTATCACATCTCTCTCAGTAATTACTGACTCGCAGGCGGCTTGCCGTAGTTTTGGCAACGGTCGCCTCTCCAGATTTGCTCATCGAATTTTAACTAATCACCCCCTGAACAACTCCCTACAGTATCCTTGATATGGACGCCGGGGCATAATTCCCTGAGCGGGAACGAACGCGCACACGCGTCAGCCCGAGCTTTAACCCTCCGGGCCCCGCCACCGCAGGAAGACCCATCCCTGGTCCCCATCCCGATCCCCCTTACCTATCGTGACATCCTACAACATCTCCGATTGAGTCGCCGCACCCTTCCTCCGCCGCACAAATCACTAACGAGGGAGGACTCTGTAGGTTGGCGCATGTTACAAACAAATACCTTCCCCCACCTCAGCCTCTTACATGCCATGTACCCTACAGTATACCCCACAAACAAATGTCCCCTGTGCACCGAAAAGGCTTCATTATATCACATCACGTGGGCATGCCCTAGGATTCAGGCTGCCCCCCAGTTCCCAACCCAAACGCCGAGCAGTGGGAAGCTGCGCTGTCCAGCTGGGATCCGGACGACCAGCGTAATCTGGTCTCGCGGGCCCGAGCCGCAGCGACAGCTACAGGGGCCCTGGAATGAGGGCTCCTCTCGCCTCGGAAGTGCCAAACTAA
>JAZHYW010032784.1:0-10912 GCA_037355805.1 Ixodes ricinus
CACAGTTCGGCGACCGTCGGAAATCTGAGAAAATTGCTCATTGCTTCCTTTTATCGTAAAACTATGTGTGTGTAATACGCAAAGGGCTTACCGGTGAAAGGTAACCTTCACTGAAGAAAAGCCAGTTCGATTGCAGCACTCGACCACGCTGCAAGCGCCTATCCCATTGCTGGCGGAAATTAGCGTCCCGGCGACGCCAGGCTTTTGTGTTCTCCGTTGCGATTGCGGCGATCGCCCTGATCGTCCCATGTACGTACCAGCTGCTCAGTGGTGTGTCGTGATCCGCCCCAACCGCTTGCGTGCTTGCTTCACGTCTAGCCTTCGATCTCATAAAACCTACCGGACCGAGCGCGCGCAACCCCTGCAAGGAATCCTACTTCAACCAACCATCCATCTCGCATGTAACATGTCACGCGCAGCAATTGTCAGAAAGCTCACGGTCACATTCGTCACACAATCATTTAAACTTTTTATGACTAGACTTAACACATATTGCAACCTAACCCCTTCTAGTATTTATAACCTCCTCGGGCGCAACGCGGTGGCGGCCATATGAAAACGAGATTGGCTTTTCGGAACTGTAACGGGGGACAGCGTCGACGGGACTAAACCCGTTAAACCTCAACCCTACAACAACCAATTTGCGCTCCGTGTTAGTGTGGATTTCTTCCTCCAAGCACCGCACCGCACACCACGAACGTTTCAGCTCTTTGTCGCACCGCCGTGTTGCACCAAACAGAACGAAATCGCAGAGGTCAACGCAACGCTGTCGTGAACCCAAGGCTTGTGGTTGCGAACCCGTGGACCCTGTGACTTCCTTCGCTTTCTAAGCACACACGACGATTATGAATGATACTTTCCGTCTTCTGGGAACATCACGGGGTCACTTCTCCGGTCACATCTTCGCTACATGTGCTCGCAAACCGCGGAGCTTCTCGCGTCCCGTCAAATCAAAACAATACCGGCGCCATGTTGAACGTGCATTGTTGCCAGATTATCTCTGACCAAACAAAAACAACGAAAGCAAACCGGCTCTAGCTTCCAGCGTACATCGGCGTTGCGCAGTGGCCAGATTTTCTTCGTCAGCTCTAACTTAAAGGTGACATACAAGTGCAGCAGCACTGGTGCAGAGTTTTGATATGGCGGCCAGCACAGAGCGCCGTAAATTCTGACAAGGTTGCAGAGGAAACGGCGCCCCCCCCCCCCCCCCCTGCCGCGCGCGTTTGGTACCATGGGGAGCCCCCGTAGGTCAATGAGGCTTCCGTGGCGTCCGGTTAAAATATGACGCACTGATATTTAGTTACTCTCTCCGTGCCTGCTGGCTTGCCCGAACCCCAAGAGACGTGGAAACCGCGAAAAAGGCACACGCTTAAATAGGATTTCAGGGCCCCTTTAATGTCACATTCGTCTGGGGCGCGCACGGCACCGATAAAATGCTGCCCCCAAGGCCACGCCACTGTGTAGGTGCACCGCATAACGCACTACCAGGCGAACGCGAAGCATCCCGCCATGCGAAGCGCTCGGTGCGGTCACTGCAAGGGCAAAACATGAACGGGTGGACGGTAAAAAATATCCGCAAGAGTCGGGCGGCGGCTCGCGCCATCTGGCGAGGAATGAGAGCAACAAATTGTATTTCTAGTGGATGGTTCATTATGTACTTGTTACACCGAGAATTCGCCCGTCAACGTAAGAAGAGAAACACATGGACTATGAAACAGAGCGTTTGCACATATCCGATTTTATTGTCGGTCTGATGACAAGCGATAGGTACACGTCCGGTGTGAAAATCAACAGAGGCGAGGGCACGCAGGGGTTGAAAGAAAAACAAGAAATCTAATTAGGCGATAAAAAGCCGCGCACGGCGACAACACGACAAAACCATCAGAACGAAATGCGAACACGCGTTACTCCAAGAACACACTCACGAACCTCCGGGCAGCGGGGCCGCGAAAAAAACAAGACAGCACTCATTTCCCGACACAACGCGAAACAACTCACCGCTCGCGACACAAACTGCAGCCGGGAAACAAGTTCGCCGGTGCAAAGAAGACGAAAGTTCCGAAAAAGGAAAGTCCCCACTGCGGGACCCAAAGTCCAGGGAAAAGTCCAAACGAAGTCCGAAGACTCACCGACGTCTTGAATCCGACGAACGACGAAAGCTTCACGTGCCCGGCGTGGTGGACTGGTTGCTCGGCGGCCGACGCAACGCAGCACCGCACGCACACACACACACTTCCCGAAAAGGGAAAAACCGACGCCCGTCGTCACTGCTGGAATCGTAGCCAGAGCAGAGGGCTTGAGGGAAAGAAGATAGCAGCGCCGACATCACGTTCTCTCGAGTTGCGGGCCGCCATGTTTCGCGAGACGAGGAAGGAAGACCGACGACGAGGCGAGAGAGGGAGAGGAGGTGCCGAAGGAAGCGGAGAGCGTTAACTCAAAGTCGCAGTGCGAGGACCTGCATGGTCTCCTTCCGACGGTGCAGCTGGTGCAGCAACGCACCGGTGCCGCGCGCCACATGAAGTCCCAGGCGAACGTAGCGCAGCCGCACCGACACGACCAGGCGAACGTGACGCGTCCGTTGGTGCAGCGCGGTGCGGTGCAGTGCGCCCCAGACGAATGTGACATAAGTCTAAGAACATCGCAGCGATACATTAAAAAATTGCTCAGTTCAGCGCAATTTCAGTTGCTCTTCCATCACGCAATTTCAGTAGCGTGATGCATCAGCGCAATTTCAGTAACGATTTTCAGTTGCTGTTCCATCACGGCGTCGCACCGTTGGTGAGAGCACGCTCCTTTTATAACGAAGTTGTTATGCCCTTGGACCTGGGAAAAAATGCGTCCGCGGATGTTGAAAGAAAACTCCTCATCGGTCGTGGCAAGTATCCAAAAATAAAAAATAAAAAGAAGGGGCAACCAGCGTGAGTTAGCCTTCATTGGCATTATTAGATAGCAAGGTACTGATCCCTTGTTATCATCTCTAGGCATCGTCCTCGAGGTCGTCCTAGAAGTCGTCCTTGAAGTCATCCTCGAGGTCGTCCTAGGCGTCGTCCTTTAGGCGTCGTCCTCGAGGTCGTCCTTGAAGTCGTCCTCGAGGTCGTCCTAGACATCGTCCTCGAGGGCGTCCAAGAGGTTGTCCTGTAGGTCGTGCTCTAGAAGTCGTCTTTGAGGTCGTCCTAGACGTCGTCCTCTCGGTATCGTCCTAGACGTAGTAAAACTAACAGCTTCGCTGGTCGCCCATCTTCACATGAAGTGGAAGGGCTATACAATTTCTTTCTTCTTTGACATTGCATCTTTCCGATACTTGTATTAAGACGAAGCCTGTAACAATAGAGCTGTTCTATGTTTATTTAATTTACTGGCTACACGTAGGCAACCTAGACTATCTAATTACAGCTTTCCACCAGATGAGATTATTATAAATGCTCACAGTGAACCTGAACGCCGCCTTGTAAGACGGCGTAGCGCGACGCATGTAAGACACGTCATCGAAAGGTTGTTTGTTTCACCAACCCGAGGATTAGATGGGCAATAAATTAGTCGTAAACCGCGATGCCATAAGAAAACAAAATACAAAGAAGCCGCGATTAAGACGCCGCCCCATCGGGCGGCCACTCTGGCGTGCCTTCGTCACGGAGCTTTCGACGCCGTAAAAAAAGGCTCCCCAGAGATAGCCGCGAGCTAAGCCTGAAACCTCCTCAGCCAATTGTCCTAGAAGCCCGGAGAGGAGGCCCCGAGTTGTCTGGACGTTGTGGTAGCGTGCAGTCCGCGTGGACCATACGGTGGTGCCGCGGCGGAGGGGAACACGGTTGGCTTGGCCGCTCTGCTAACTCAATTTACGGCGACGGCAGTCACGTAAAGACCTACATAACCTCTTCGGGCCCGCGGGCTCCAAGATTAAGATTACCACGCCCGAACGGAGAGATACAGGCGCGGCGGAGAAGAAAACACTTCGGCTAATTTCTCCTTTGTTTGTCTCATTTTTTATCTTCTTCCCAGCCTCACCCTCCTCCTCTTTTATTTTCGGCTCACTGGGACGGTGTGTTCGATCACGCGGGTATCGCGCGCGAGACTCTGGCTTGATATTTTTGATGATTTATTGAAGCATCCTTCACTGTTTTCTCGCGCTGCAACCGCATTGCGCGAAGTTAGGATTTAGCAACCCACCTGCAGCATTTCAATTTTGACCGTTGTGGTTAACTGTCGAACTGAAAACCTTGTGTTTGCTTGCGGTTAAAAATGTTTTTATTTTCAATAGCCTTCTATGGCCTGTTCCTATATTAACTGTAAGTTTCGATATATACACGGTGTTCTGTTTAAATTCAGACAGCTTTATCAAAAAACAAATACAAAAAAAGACGTGGAAGCACGAATAGTGCGGTCTGTTCAGGTGAGTTATGCAGCTAGGAGGACATAATGCAAGCGGATAGTCGTCACTGTAAGTCAGATAATTAACTTAGAAGTGTTCATTAACTTTTAGTTGGTAAAAATAAACATATACTTTCAATTAGACACTTGCTGGGCGTCATCAAAAAATAGTAAATCAGTCAATTTCAGAAAAACTTGAAGATCGTGGTAATTGTTGGAGTGCGCTGAAAGTTTCACAATTGCGAAAGCGCAAAACTGGCGGTCCAAAAACGCGGGTAATAATCTTTTCATCCTCATTTTCGGACCACCAGCGTT
This sequence comes from Ixodes ricinus, assembly GCA_037355805.1. Lineage (NCBI taxonomy): Eukaryota > Metazoa > Arthropoda > Arachnida > Ixodida > Ixodidae > Ixodes > Ixodes ricinus. Next base: position 4,681 of record JAZHYW010032784.1, read on the forward strand.
GCGCCTGTCCACGAGTGGAAACTTTAGTGCAACCCCGCGGTTATCCAGTGCTTCAAATATCTAAAATATTTACTTATTTAGAGGTTTAAGTTAGAGCTCAACAACTTTTTAACCGGTGCTGTACGCTTATTTGCTATAACTAAAACGGTAATTAACAATCTTTACCTAATTAATCGACTTATCGTGACGATTCGCACCATATATTATGTTTCCCTGGCCGTAGAACTCACCTGAACCGACAGCATTATTCTAGCTTTCACGGATATTTTAAGATAAACCTGTTTGAATCAAAGTCAAATACATAGGGTGCCTTCAATACTCAGGCTCCATCTAAACTGGACCGTAGAAATCGGTGCCTGTACGTAGCAATCTAAGCTTTTCGCCAAAAGTGTACTTTACAGGTTGGTTTTATCATGCAAAATTACAAGGCGTAGCTCCCTTTCTGCTCAGCGAATTATGAGGCGGAACAACTGTTTAAACCTCAAAATTAAGTCTGCACTGCGTGCGTGCGTGCGTGCGTGCGTGCGTGCGTGCGTGCGTGCGTGCGTGCGTGCGTGCGTGCGTGCGTGCGTGCGTGCGTGCGTGCGTGCGTGCGTGCGTGCGTGCGTGCGTGCGTGCGTGCGTGCGTGCGTGCGTGCGTGCGTGCGTGCGTGCGTGCGTGCGTGCGTGCGTGCGTGCGTGCGTGCGTGCGTGCGTGCGTGCGTGCGTGCGTGCGTGCGTGCGTGCGTGCGTGCGTGCGTGCGCGCGCGCGCGTCGTGTGTGTGTGTGTGTGTGTGTGTGTGTGTGTGTGTGTGTGTGTGTGTGTGTGTGTGTGTGTGTGTGTGTGTGTGTGTGTGAAGATTGAGGGGGGAGGAGAGGGCGAATCGTGTACGCGCACAGGGCGCATTGGTCACTGGCTCAAGTCTACACTGTGGCATTATGCAATTCAACCATGACGCTTTGCATTGCGCAATGCCACAGCGCAGACTCCATTTTTTAGGTCTGAACGGATCTTCCGCCTCATCATTCGCTGAGCTGATTTCGCAGATCGCAGAGATTGGCTCCTTGAGTGTTTTGCGGGTAGGTAGACGCGCAGGCATATCTTAAAATGCACTGTAACCTTTATGTAGGAGCTTCCACGTGACCACTGCGTACGGGGTACAGTGTTGGTGGTTACATTGTAACTCCAATATTCAAAGGTACAAATTTGCAAAAACGTACCATCTACTAAAAGTTACCTTGCTTAGACTGTAGCCGCACCTCTGTAGTAAGCTTTAGCTTGATATGTTGAGAAACCGATTTTTGCGAACCGCCCAAAGTGGGATGGAAGCATTAGTGTACTATCGCGGACAATATGAGCTGAAACACCACTCCGGCCTGTGCACAGTACTACCTGCGCCGCCTGTCGCATCGCTCCGTAAACGCGCCAAACCCTGAGGCCGAGATAAATTCTCACTTGCGCTCACTGCGCCGCTGCGCTCTTCCTGCCGTCTGCTTGCGAAAATATTGGCCGTCGGAATTACTATCACGATGCGTGTGCCGTGCAGCCCAATGTTCACGTTTCCAGCTAACATGCATTTCAGTGCATTTCAAGAAAGCGCTAAGTGGAAAATGCGTTGTCACGCTCGTATCTCCTCGAGGAGCGCTGCCCGACGAAGCCCCCTTGGCCGCCAAAAGGAGCGAATCTGAATATCATCGAACACGTTTGAAGGAGGATCAAGGTAGCCATCCCCTCCACCGCGCCACTTCCTACAAATTGTGGAAAGCAATGGGAGGTGAATGGGAGTGCCTTCGGGCCGAGCCAGACTTCGTGCCCGTGGTCTTACCAGACAGGATCAAAGCCGTGGTCGCGGGTCAGGGAGAATGGCGCGAAATTAACTTATTTTATAAGTTTTACTGCGTTTCAGAAACCCCTGAACCGGACTTCTGCCGATTGGAACAAAGCTTGATGCTACGGTTGCGAGACACTGTTTGATGCCGTTAACTAGCGCATAATTTTGTATGATGCCTCTTTGATACCGATCTTCTTGTGTAGTGCAGTTGAACTTCCACGCCGACTATTAATTCTTTGTGTCTGTCATTGTCCTCTGCGAATATTTTTTCGATTAAGTTTCAAGCCCCTTCTCCTGGCTTATATATGACTGCCCCCTGTCGCCCTACCGCACACATGCCCGCTGTTGCAACCGCCGTCTTGCTAGCAGACGGTCGGAAGAGCGCAGCGCCGCAGTGAGCGCAAGTGGGAATTTATCTCGGCCTCAGGGTGCGCCGCGTGTGCGGAGCAAGGCGACAGGCGGCGCAGGTAGTACCGGGCGCCGGCCGGAGCGCTGTTTCAGCTCATATTGTCCGCGATAGTACATACTGTATATTATTTCACCGTTACTGATTCTTTTGTAATACATTTTATCCCTGCTCTTCATTACCAGAGTAGCCTCCGTACAGCCTTGAGTCGATTCTAAGTAATGCGTTGTTGCGGCATATTTTATTTCGGAACCATAAGAAGCACTGCTTACAGATGGTCTAGCAACAAATTGTTTATCGTAATATGAAAACTAGGCGTTGAATTTTCGCGTCGTAAGTTTATCTCGCGTTGCAATTGTGTGGGTCTTCCCGTATGTTTGCGAGTTAGAACTTGTTTGATCACGACACTCAACTTTTTTAGCACTTCTGGGTTTTCACGTACATAAATATTGTGACCGGCTGCAAAGCAAGTCATATGATGCAATTAAATGCAAAGGTACGAGCGAGCTGGACAAAAATGACGAAAATAATCCCAGGAGAAGGGAACAAGAGGGACAAAGGACAAACAACAAAGCAAGTGTAGTGTAAAATACAGGAATAGAAGATATATAAGCTTTATTGAATACGCTGTAAGCTGAAGAATAAGAACAAATTTACAGCATCAGAAGCAACGCTTTTAAAGCAGTTTAGACGGCCCGCGAAATTCGATTTCTCAGACATATCGCTTTGCGATTTTGTACAGAGGTGGAAAGCACGCGGCGAAAGTGTACAGTGAAAAACAATCAGAGGAATTAACTTACCTCGGTAATTCTTTTTTTAAGAACAGTTGTTTTGGTGCAATTTATGCCACCATTTTGCAGAGATACACGCGTAGTTAGAAGTGCTGTCGACATATTGCATACGACGTGCCGATTCTGGTATTTATCCGGGATCGTCTGCTATCATCACTCAAATGGGCCGGCACTCCCTAGACGCGGCGTACGCCATCTGTCGGGAGCACTTCTCACTACGCGTGCATTGTTTGCAAAGTGGCGGGGTAGACTGTCCAAAACAGCATTTCTTTTATTTTTGAACGAGGTAAGGTTTTTTGGGGGTTGGGTTTTTTTACTGTAATTTTCCTTCACCTGCTTGCACCTCTGTAATAGATCGCAGAGCGATACGCTGAGAAACCGACTCTTCCGGGCCGTCTGAAGTGCCTTATAAGCGTTAGCTTACATGCTGCATAAGGTGAGAAATAAAACCAAATTTATAGCAAACTCAGCAATAAATTGAACAATAAAAAATAGACATTACAATGGCAAATTGCTAACGCCTCATCTCAGCAGTTTTTGGCATGAAGAGGGGAGGTTTATTCAATTCATAGTAGCATATTTTTCGCGTATCAGCTGTAGCGATAACTATTAAAAACAAACGACTTCTGTGACCAAACTGCAAACTCGTGACACGTGTAGTACAATGGGAGTTAACTAGAATAATTCGAACTTAGGCGAGGCTACAGGCGAGCCGATTTAAGACAGATATAGCCACCCAGGAGTAAGGGTTACTACTCCCGTAATATAAAGAAAACATATTGTTTAGCATAATTTATCAGTAATCTAGCTCACATATGCCACTAGCCTCTTCACCTGTTGTGAAAATTAAAAAAAACCAAAAATCTTTTGTTGTACGTTTATACAGTCGGAAGTTAGCCAGCCTCAATGGGAGTACCGCTGTCTCAACTGTAAATGAGAAATTAAGCCAGGGAAGTACAACAGCGAGACGGGGGCGGGGTCTTTAACGTGCACCACGGAGTAGTGAGACACGACCGCACACCGGTACGATGCTCATCCAGATTGAAACGGGTGGGGGTGGGGATTGAAGTCAACGTGTATCAAGAAGTGAATCATAAGCAGCCTATACTTTCTCGTGGAACAAAATAAAGTACAGGTACAGCCATTTTCATGCCCAAGCGAAAAAACACCGGCATGCGTTTTTATATTAAAAACATATTTAACAAAAAAAAAAAAAAACGGAACAAATACTACATACTTTTTTTTCGTTCTCCGCTTTGTCAAATTAATCGCCACGCTTGTCACTGTGTTTTCTGCTCTGTAAGACAAACAAAGAAGCACATTCGCGGGAAAGTAATAAATTTACACGTGGGAAGAAAAACTTCTGAACTTCTTCTAAGTGTCACATCCGGGACCCGAAGATTGTGAGACCGACGCTCAACCACTGCGCGAAGGGGGGAATCCTTTTTTTTAAAATCTTTATTGAACTAAGAGCTGTAGTACATACAGGTCCCCCCCCATATATATATATATATATATATATATATATATATATATATATATATATATATATATATATATATATATATATATATATATATATATATATATATATATATATATATAACGGGGGGGGGGGGGGGGGGGGGGGGGGGGGTGTGTGGCTGCTTTATACATAGCTTTCTTCTTCTTTTGGCGTCCTTCCTTCTCTCTCTCTCTCTCTCTCCCCCCCCATAAACTGTCTGTCTCTCTCTCTCTCTCTCTCTCTCTCTCTCTCTCTCTCTCTTCGCCCCGGGGGGGGGGGGGGGGAACAGGGGGGCCCCCCCCCCCCCCCCCCCCCCCGTAACGGCCCCTCGCCGCCCCGCCTACCTTGGCTTGTGAGCCGGCCCCGGCCTCCCCGGCTGTGCCTATGGCCGCCCGGCCCAGCCCAGCCCCGCCGCGCCCCGTTCTGTGCTGCCCCTAAGCCCCGCTCCGCCCCCGCCCCCCCCCGCCCCCCCCGCTCGCCCCCCCCCTGCGCGCGCGCCCCCCGCGCGCGCGCTAGCTACCTCGCCCCCCGAAACGACGGGGCCCCCTGCGCGCGCTCCCCGCCGGGGACCCCGGCCACCCCGCGCGCGCGCGCCCCGTCTCTCTCTCTCTCTCTCTCTCTCTTCCTCCCCGCCCTCTCGCTCTCTCTCTCTTTCTCTCTCTCTCTCTCTCTCTCTCTCCTTCTCTCTCTCTCTCTCTCTCTCTCTCTCTCTCTCTCTCTCTCTCTCTCTCTCTCTCTCTCTCTCTCTCTCTCTCTCTCTCTCTCTCTCTCTCTCTCTCTCTCTCTCTCTCTCTCTCTGCGCACGCGCCGCCCGCCCCCCTCCCTAATATGGCCCCGACACCTGTCAGCCCGCTACTCTCTCAGCAACTCTGCTTCCTGTATATATATATATATATATATATATATATATATATATATATATATATATATATATATATATATATATATATATATATATATATATATATATATATATATATATATATATATATATATATAAACAGACTCTCTCTCTCTCTCTCTCTCTCTCTCTCTCTCTCTCTCTCTCTCTCTCTCTCTCTCTCTCTCTCTCTCTCTCTCTCTCTCTCTCTCTCTCTCTCTCTCTCTCTCTCTCTCTCTCTCTCTCTCTCTCTCTCTCTCTCTCTCTCTCTCTCTCTCTCTCTCTCTCTCTCTCTCTCTCTCTCTCTCTCTCTCTCTCTCTCTCTCGGGGGGGGGGGGGGGGGGGGGGGGGTATATATATATATATATATATATATATATATATATATATATATATATATATATATATATATATATATATATATATATATATTCTCGCGCGCGCCTTCTTCTCTCTCTCTCTCTCTCTCTCTCTCTCTCTCTCTCTCTCTCTCTCTCTCTCTCTCTCTCTCTCTCTCTCTCTCTCTCTCTCTCTCTCTCTCTCTCTCTCTCTCTCTCTCTCTCTCTCTCTCTCTCTCTCTCTCTCGCCCTCTCTCTCGCCCCCTCTCTCTGCCTGTCTCTCTCTCTCTCTCTCTCTCTCTCTCTCTGCCTACCTACGGGGGGGGAAAAAAAAAAAAAAAAAAAAAAAAAAAATGATGATGATGATGATGGGGGGGGGGGGGGGCGGCGGCGCACCACGCATGGTGGTGTACTATTATCGTATGTAACTGTATGTTCTACCACCACGGTATACCACCACCGTTTTTTTTTTTTGTTGGCGGCGGTGTTCTGTTGGCGTTTT
>JAZHYW010032785.1:0-45796 GCA_037355805.1 Ixodes ricinus
CTCGTTTATGTACCTGAGACAGAAAGCTTAGACGACGATGCATCTACGCCCTACGGTTTTTTATCAGAATGCTCGTGGCTTAAGAACAAAAGCAGCGGAACTGATGATCGAGTATTCTTTCAACTGACATAGACATAGTTTGTCTGACAGAAACGTGGCACTGTGACAGAATATCGAGTGTTGAATATTTTCCTCCAAACTATGTTGTTCTACAGGAGAGATCGCGACTGTGCAAACACGGGTAAAAAATTTAGAGGTGGGGTTTGGTAGCTGTCGACTGTGCTGTTCAGATCAGCTTCAAAGAACGGATTTCGAAACCTATGCTGAGTGTGTTTGGGTGGAAATTCCTGCCAGCGATGGTTTTCACTATTTAATAGGAAACTATTATTTCCCTCCACTTTTTGATGACATTGCGTTTATTGACCTTTTTGAGACCCTCTGTAATACTATTGATTTTTCTAAATACAGAGTACAAATATATGGAGATTTTAACCTCCCTGGCCTTGATTGGTCGACTGGAAAGCTGTCGCATACGAATAGTGTTACTTCTAAAAAAGCAGAATGGTTACTTTCTTTTTCAAATTTCTGTGGGTTTACTCAGTTTAACTTTTGCAAAAATACTGCTGATAACGTGCTTGATTTATGCTTATCAAATGCACCCATAGAGTATCTTGTTCCGGCTGTTATACCCTTGGTGCCTGTCGATGCATATCATCCTCCCTTTGTAGTTCAGTTTTGTTTGTCATGTAGGCCCCGTGCAAAGCATCAGTTGTCGTCGTTTTGTTATCGAAATGGAGACTATTGCGGCTTCTACGATAGTCTTATTCAGCATGATTGGTCTGATGTTTTATCAGATCAAAATGCTGATTCAGCCACTACAAAATTGACTACAATAGTGTCTACTGCAATGGGCGATTTTATTCCGAAACAGCAAGCACATAAATCTAAGTATCCTAGCTGGTTCTCTAGAGAGCTAAAACGCCTATTTCGCAATAAGTCTCACTGTAATCGAATGTATAAGAAAACAGGACTACCCGCCTGAGTACGATAAATTCAGTGTTAACCGTGCACTGGTGAAAAAGTCTATATGAAGGATAAGTTATTGCATTCGTCGAATGTTGAAAAAATTTGACTAGAGAACCTCGGACGTTCTGGCGCTATGCTAAAACCCACATGGGCGACAATGCACAAAACTTATGCTTACGTGACTCAACTGGCTGTTGTCCTCGCTTAATTGACACAGCTAATCGTTTCTCTGATTACTATAGTCACTGCTATTCTAGTTTTAGGACTACCGGTTGCATCAGACAACATTAACAACACAGACTTTTTATCTGCTTTTACTGTTGATGTCTCAGGAAGTCCTTGAGGCGATAAAAAAGTTAAAACCTAAGTTCTCTGACGGGAATTGACGGTATACCCAATTTTATTATTAAGGCATGATCTGATATATTTGCCCCCTTTGGAACATATTTTTAACCTATCTCTCATAAAGGGTACTTTCCTAGTTTGTGGAAGTCTTCTATAGTTGTGCCCATATTCAAAGCTGGTGATCCGTCATTAGTTAGTAACTATCGTCCCGTTTCGTTATTGTGCGGTTTTGCGAAGGTTTTTGAAATGGTTATGCATAACCGGATCTCAAATTACCTCAGTCAAAAAATTAGTCCTTTTCAGCATGGTTTCTTAAAGGGAAAGTCCGTTGAAACAAATTTGTGTTCTTTTCTAGATTTCTCTGTGCCGCGTAGTCACAAACAGAGGCCAAATTGATGCCGTATAGTTTGATATGTCGAAGGCCTTCGACCGTGTAGATCATACTTTGCTCCTCTGCAAACTTTATTTTCTATGGCTTGTGCCCAAAAGCTTTGTGGATGGTTCAGGAGCTACTTGAGTTTACGCAGGAATACTGTTCCTGTTGGCAACTCTTTTTCGAAGTGTTTACATCAACTTCTGGTGTACCACAAGGTTCGAACCTGGGACCACTGTTGTTTATTTTGTTTGTAAACGATATAGTATCATGCGTTAATCCCTCAAACATCCTCCTTTTGCTGACGACATAAAACTCTTTTTAAATGTTAAAGACCATTCTGATTGTACTTTATTGCAAACTGATATTGGTGCAATTTCTGAGTGGTGTAGAAAAAATGCTTTGTCGCTAAATCCTGAAAAAACTAAAGTGATTTCTTTATATACAAAGCGGGACGTTTTCATTTACCCTTATGTGCTTGAGGGAAATGTGATAGATCGTGTATCTCTGGTAAGAGACCTTGGCGTCTATATTGATAGTACTCTATCATTCACTGCGCACGTTTCTAAGATTGTTGGATCAGCGATAAGAAAGTTGGGAATGATCACTCGCTTATCTAGTTCTTTCACTTCACCGTTATCTGTAGTGCGTCTGTTCTGTAGCCTTGTACGCTCAGGACTTGAATTTGGTTCAATTAGTTGGAATTCACTATCTTTAACACAAGTTGAAATCATTGAGCGTGTGCAGAAGAAATTTATGCGAATTATTTATGACCGATACATTGGTCGGAAACTGTTTTTTAGTTACGATTTGTTGCTGCCATTATTTAACCTTGAAAGGCTATCAACGAGGAGGGCTGTTAGAGACATTCATTTTCTTCATAAGGTAGTGCATGGTACTGTTAATACTGAAAATTTACTGATGAATATAGACTTTCATGTGCCATTCAGATCTAGTCGCCATTTTTTAACATTTTATCCCACTAGAATTTGTGAATCATCGCCATTGTGTCGGATGCAGTCGGCCTATAATATGATATGCGATTATGACGTTGATATTTTTCTTGAATTTGTTAGCTTCAAGTCGGCCTTGAAAAAGTACATTTTATCCAACAAAGAGTTAGTGTAGGCTTGTATTGGCTCTGCAAACTTGTATTGTCCTTACAAATGTGTGTGTAAGTCTGTGCATGCTTGTATTTTATATAGTATTGATGAAACACGAAATGACAGTGCACCACAGAAAAGGCTTTACAGCTGTTTGTGGGCACTAAAGAAAAATAAAACATTATTATTATTATATTATTATACTATTTTCTTCGATTGTTTTAGACGCGGAAGGACATAGCGTGTAGAGCGTGTAATTACACTTTCATCATTTTTCCCGATTCTTGTGTAATTTGGTAATTTATTTATTTTCACTCGACCTCAATTACTTGGTTTTCATTTTATAATATTGTTATATGCAGTTCTTACACGCTGGCCAAATATACTGCATGTGTAACCTTCTGTCCTTTACTGCTCACGTCTTCCTCATCTTTTCTAGGACTGAACTTCGATGTCCTTAATCGAACTTGGAACGAAATTTAAACCAGGCTGGTCTTCCATTTTGACTGCCAAACATTTTACTTTTTGTTACATTACCAAATATATGTGTCTTGAGCAACAAAATGTGCTTCTTAAGCTCAAGTGCATGCTCTATGGTGTTGCGAAAACCGGATATCGCGCGTTCTTGGGCCCCTCTTTTCGGGAAATTTTGCACGTAAGACACTTAAATTCGGTACAACCAGTAGGTGACACCAGCTACCACTTCATTAGAAAACACGGAGCCATCACTCATTCAGCCCTTGTAAACCTTGGCTAGCTACTTGTAGGTACCTAGTGGAGATGGCGGTTAACATTTTACCGCGTTTATGGTTAACCCGACTTTGAGCAAACAGCCCCTGCTCGGATGAAATTAACATCAGTGCCGAGAATGCCCCCTCCATGCAGACCTGTGGGGCTTGTATACTAATTGTTACGTGCGCTGTGAATGGGTTGCTGGGCCGGTTTTCTCGAACGCTAACCGTTGGTTAAAACTCACTATTGTCCCTAGATGGAGGAACTTAAATCACGTGACTGGGAGTCCAAGGGCGCCGAGAGGGAAGCAGTACGTACAAGCGAATTGGCCGCGAATTTAATCAAGAGATATGGTGCTGGTAAAATTTATTTAGATCCGGCTTTTAATAATGACGCCAAATCAACCTTTTCGCATGCCAAGCACTAAGCACTTCTGAGAAAACACTACGCGAACCGACAGCGCATTTCGTGGACAAATTACTCTCAAGCAGATATGTGACGGTAAATTAGAATTGGCAGTGTTTTATGGCGAGTACAACGAGGATTTGCAAACATGTCTTCGCATATTCATACACTGATACATTCAATGCTTTGCGTTATGCACGTCAACCAGTGAGGAGCGATTGCTTTGCGGCGAAAGAGGGTTATCCTCGATATCATATTCGCTGTGGTGTGCAGCTGGTACCTTTTCCCCTGTTTCATGTTTGTAGTGTACCGGTGGCATCAAGGTTAAAAGACAACTGCAAGCATGGCACCACGACTAATGCCCTAGGAGTGCAAGCACGTACAGCTTGTGCGTGAAAAAGGTTTTGGCAAGCTTGAAATTCAATGTACTTGGTGGCATGGGCACAGACATGTCTGCGGCCAAAGGCGTCGCTTGCAGTTATCTGTATACTCTGTTTAATACTTGCACAACTTGTACAACACTGCCGGAGCCCCTGCGGGGACACGGGAATTGATTACTTTGGTCATTTGCAAGTGATATCGCACAAACAACACAATATATAAAGTCTCCCGCTCCTTTCAGAAACTTCGACCGCGTTGCATATGAAGTGTGAAACGGAGTAAACGTATTTAGAGTGGATACTAACACCGTGACCATGGTCGTGCTGACACCTTCGGTGGCGGTGTTAAACAGTGACGAGGATCATGTGTTTACGCTGTACCACTGCCACGGCATCTGGGGTCTGAGTGCGGCGATCGTTATATCTACCAATGAGAAAGGTTTAAGCATGGTATCCAGTTCAGCCTTGTCGGTTCCGACTGCAAAAGTAGCGGGAACAAAAAATGAACAAATACTTAACGCACAAAATTTTGATGAGATGTTCCTTTCTCGTTTTTACTCAATTTAAGAATTAATTTTTTTTTTATCTTGCGATGTCTTGCCTTCATAGCGTTGTACATTACGGCGCTGTGAAAACGTTGTGTTGCTTCGCGCGATTCCATAGCAAAACGCAGGTGTGCAGGCTGAGAAATTAAAGTAGGAGATGATTGTGTGCGGTCAGCATATCTTGATTAAGACTGGAACAGGCGTCATCATAAAAGGATTGCACGCAGCGGCAAAAAAATATGAGTCAACGAGGGGTTGCAGTTAATTCAGAAAGTGATCGATAAAGGGACACGCTAAAGAGAGAAACGAAGACGCTACAGAGAAAAAAATATATCTTCCTTCAGTCACTGCAGACACGAAAAACAGACCTTGTATAACAGTGCCGATATAGTTTTCTACTACAACATTCGTATATTTTGAGATAAATAGCACGCAAGAAAGGCAATACCCATCGGAAATGTCGAAAAGGAACAATATGTGTGCCCTCTTTTACAGATAGATGGCGCGTAATACAACAAATATAAAATAAAAAGTTGTTTTATATCCATCCGTTTATTAAGCACCTGGGTACTTCTGCCCTTTCTAGAGATTCTGCTGTACCGAAATGGGTTTACCATCGCTTCGAGAAAACCGCTCTGGTGTCGGTACTCTTTGTAAAGTTCGGTAGCGTCCGCCACATAACCTATTGAATATTATGCAATGCGTCAGGTTTATTTTGTTTTGTGTCGTTTTATTTATTTCTGCACTACAAAGCCTACGCTCCCGCTGCACGCGGGTGCGTGAACCTCCCTGACTGCCCTTCAATAATAGGGGCAAAACGACGCCAGTTTCGACTTCGCAACATGAAACAAATATTGAAATATTCTACCTTTTTAATAAAACAAAAACCAAAAGCCGTAGAAAAAATTTATGGTTTTGCTCAGGCAAAATATTCAATAACGCTTCAATTACGTTTTCGGTCAGACCAGATCGAACCTCGCCGCGAAAAAGCGACATGTGGCAAACGGCTGACCGACGCCCGGTTTGTCTCCATTGCAGGGAAGCCGACCATGTCTACCGCCTTTGCCCTTACCGAGAGCTGGGGCTACGCGGTTTCCACTTGGAGGACCCACAACCACGCTACGCCAAGTGATCTCTGGACATCGACGAATACCTCCGCCGTTCGCCATCCCCGGGACCGTCTCCACGCCACGGTTTCCGATTGACGTCAACACAACGCCCTGCATCGCCTCATCGTAGGTCCCGCGGAGAACACCTCTCCCCCTGCCTCGCCGGGAAAACTAAGTGCGTCAATGCCGGAAGGTGGTAATGCCAAGGACAAATGACGCCAATATCCTCCAAAGACGTCGGAGGGCTCCTACACAAGCGACGAGACGCATCGGAACGACGCTTCTGCTACGATGTCAAATAACCTTGACGGTACCATCAACGGCCACGATGCGAAGGCACTCGTCTACACCGGAGCAGACTATTCTGTTTTAAGTGGGAAGCTCTCTCGACGCCTTCGAAAAGTGATGACGCCATGAGACGGCCTGAAAATAAGAACCGTTGGTGGACATGTCATCACACCTGTGGGGAGGTGTACTACGTGCATGGACGTCCGCTGGGAGACTTGTCCCGTGAAATAAATCGTCCTCAAGGACTGTTCGAGTGACGCCATCCTTGGCATTGACTTCCTCTCTGAGTACGGTGACTCGATCGATATTGCAGCAAACAGGTTGACGCTGGGAAAAACCGCCCTACCCCCGGAGGGATCCAAAACAACGCCAGCCGCCTTTGGGGTGTGCGGACCACGTGTACCTGCCGCCACGGTCGAGTATTATTTTGCACGTCGTGGCCGATGTAGTTTTCAGCGGGAAAGTTGTTCTGGAAGGCAACGTCCAACTGCTTCTCGAAGAGGAATAGGCACCGCAAGGGGCGTAGCCGAGTCAGGATAGACGATCTGTGGTCCTCGTGAAAAACTTTCGACCAGAGCCGCAGCAACTCTTGAAAGGTGCCACTGTAGGACACGTCGAGGAACGTTAGCCCAACGCCGAAATCGCCGCGATCTCCGACGAGCCCTCGACGTAAACTGCACAGTACACCGCCGCTGCAGCTCGACGTTAACCCAAAGCTCGATGCCGCGGAATGACGACAGCTCGGAGACCTCCTCGCCGAATTCAGCGACTTCTTTGCGACGACTTCGAAAGTTCATCAGACAACAGTTCGAAACATCGCATCGTTACCAACAAGGATGCTCTCCCTGTGCATTGGCCACCGCACCGTGTCTCCCCAACGGAACGAAATACCATTCATGAACAAATACAAAGAGAGGCTCAACGACGACATCATTCAGCCTTCGAGCAGCCCGTGGGCCTCTCTAGCCGTTCTGGTGAAGAAGAAGGACGGAACGCTTTGATTCTGCATTGACTACCGACGGATCCACGCTGTCGCAAAGAAAGACGTGTTTCCGCCCCCCGCATCGACGACACGCTGGGCCGGCTGCGCCACTCCCGATACTTTTCGTCAATGGACCTTAACAGTGGCTACTGGTAGGTCGAAGTCGACGAACGACACCGAGAAAAGACTGCCTTGTAACGCCCGATGGAAATTTATGAGTTCAAGTTGATGCCCTTCGGAATGTGTTCAGCGCTGTCAACGTTCCAGCGTTTCATGGACACCGTCTTGGCAGGCCTCAAATGTCAGAGATGTCTCATTTACCTTGACGACATCGTGGTATTCTCGGCCAAGTTAGACTAGCACTCGCAACGCCTTTGTGCCGTTCTTGAGGCAATCAGGACCGCAGGACTCACCCTTAAGCCCAAAAACGGTCGGTTCGCCTATGGCGAACTGAAGGTCCTAGGACAGCTTGTGGGCAACAAAGGTGTATGTCCTGACCCTGAGAGGACTCGTGCCATAGCGGCATTTCCACCGGCCACCGACAAAAAGGCAGTCCGAAGATTCCTGGGACTTTGCGCGTATTAACGGCGATTCGTCCGAGATTTTGCAGAGCTCGCTGTCCCACTCACGCACCTCACGAAAGACGCTCTGAACTTCGAAAGGGTGGAAAACAAAAGCAGGCATTCGACGAGCTAAAGTTACGGCTCCAGTCACCACCGATTCTCGGCCACTTTGACTAAGCAGGCGAAACGAAAATTCACACGGACGGCAGCAATACAGGACTCGGAACGGTACTGGTACAACGACAAGATGGTACAGAGCGCGTGATCGCACACGCTAGTCGCGCGCTGTCGAACGCAGAATGCAGTTACTCGACGACAGAGAAAGAATGTCTGGCCGTCGTCTGGGCCATCACGAAATTCCGCCGCTGTGTTGGTTGGCGAGCCTGAAGGATCCATCAGCACGCATCGCTCGATGGAGCCTACGACTGCAATAGTACGACGTGATCGTGGTCTACAAGTCTGGCCAAAAACACAGCGACGCCTACTGCCTGTCCAGAGCACCCGTCGAGTCAGCTACGGGCTGTGCCAAAGACAACGACTACGACGATCACTTTCTTGGCGTGGTGGGCAGTCACGGTATGCCAGCAGCCCAGCGGGACAATTCCTGACCTGCGCGCACTAATCGAAAACTTGGAGGGACGAGGGAGCATGATTCCCCGAGTCTTTTACGTGACTTGTCAAGATTCGTCACCCGGAAAGGTATCCTCTACAAAGATAACTTCGGGGACAGCAACTCGACGGGGCTTCGCATGATTCCTTCTAGTCTTCGAGAAGAGGTCTTCCGGAGCCTGCCACGACAACCTGACATCAGGTCCACCTTGGCTACAGCAGGACTTTGCGCGGATCCGAGAGAACTACTACTGGCCCGGGCTCCCGAAGACGGTTCCTCCGCGTCGATTTGTGCCGCGAATGCCAGCGAGGCAAGAAAACACCGAGAGAGCCGCCAGGTCTCCTGCAGCCGATCGCGCCCCAGTCTGCACAATTTCAGCAGATGGGAATGAATTTCCTTGGACATTCTCCGCCGTCGACGCATGGAAACCATTGGACAATCGTGGCAATTGATTATCTCACCAGTTACGCCGAGACAAAAGCACTCAAGTCAGGAACCACCGTGAAGGTTGCCAAGCTCTTCGTTAAGTCTATTGTCCTCCGACACGGCGCTCCCCAAGTCCTGATTACGTACCGAGGATCCTCGTTCATGGCGCAACTGACAAATGATATACTCCGCCTGAGCTGCAACGACCACCGACGGACCGCGGCATACCACTCGCAGACCCACGGGCTGACAGAGCAGACCAAACAAGACCGTCGCCGACATGATTTCAACGGTACGTGACGTGGAACACAAGACGTGGGATGAGGTGTTGCCCTAAGTCACGTTATGCGCACAACACGGCGGTTCAAAGACCACTGGAATTACACCACTTCAGCTGGTGCACGGCAGAAAGGTGACTACGATGCTTGAAGCCATGCTGCCCCACGACCCGACGGGCGACGGCACTCTGACGACGCCCAGCCGGCCACCCCACGAGCAGAAGAGGTACGCCAGAAGCCTGCCATCGAATAAAGAACCAGCAACGTGTCGACGCTGGCCGGTGCAATATTCACCGCGACGTGGTGTTCCGGCCCGGAGACAGGGTGATGGTGTGGACGCCCATTCGCCGCCGCCGCCTAGGCGAGAATCTGCTAAAACGCTTCCTGAATATACCATGTCATTTACCGCCTTAAGGACTTGAACTACGAGGTGCTCCCGACAGAACCCGACCATCGGAGTCCGCCAGCCACGACACTGACCGTCGTCCACGTAGTTCGACTCAAGCCGTTTTATGCGCGTTAGTATTAGGACATTGCATGTTTATATTGTGTCAAGGTAATTTTCTTTGCCATTTCAGCTTTCCTTTTGCATTTCATCGAGACGATGAACTCTTTCAAAAGAGTGGATATTGCTGCCCGCAGGGCCAAGAAAGTAACGTTCTGACGCTCGCTCACGGACTTCTAGAAGATTCCCATTGATTCTCGTACAAGACGTACCTTTCCCCTGCTTTCTTGTTCTCGAAAGTGCCAGTTCATCCTCGTCCCGAGCGCGCGACACTACAACCTTCTGTGCCGAACTTTAGAGATAGTGACGCACTGTAGATAAGCAGCTACCCGCGACCTTGTTGAGCTCAGTCTCGCTTTCGCCTGTTGTTTCGCCGTCTAATCGATGCCCGCTTTTCTGCTGCATCGACACTCTTTTGTTACTTATATTGCTCGGCACAAGTTCGCCTATCAGATCTTTATTATTTTCCGTTCGTTCACTTTTAATTCTCTCATCACCTTCATCCGTGACAATAATCTTTTTTGTACTAATTTCTACTGAGTGAGGTTATTTACGTTGAGTCAATTACGTAACCATCTTAATCAAGAGTTTAGCCCAGTCCATTCTTACTTGAATAAATCTTTATCAAATTCGATGATTTTATTATAAAAAACATTAGAGGGTTATTTCACCAGTGAAGCGAGTAGAGCCACCTACATCATTCTAGAGAAAATGACGGGTGGTGCTGAGATTACAAAAGAAAGTTGAGTGATCCCGTACAATCCTGTCATCGTGCTGACTGTGGGTACTTGTTATCTTATCGGATGCCTTCAGCTGCTGATATGCTTAGCACAAGTCAAGCGGAAGAAAGAGTTGCGCTCTTAGGTACGACCGCCATTCCTGTTGTGGGTAGCGGATAAGTGTGATTTTTGGGTGCGGTGTTGACCATGCTACGGTAGTCGCGACAATGTCGGCTGGCTCAGTTCTCCCTTCGGCACAAGCGGTGTTGCCCATGCAGAATGTTGTACTGATTCAATAATTTCTTTAATCAGCAGCTATTGAAGCTCGTCTGCTGGCAGCTTATCGAAACACAAGAGGGAACCGAGCCACCCACGCAAATATTGAATGGGACTCCTTTTTCGAGCTACGGTTGCGCTAGGGTGGCTGTGTATGAGATGTGTGCGTTTCTGGAGCACACGTAGGTGTCGTTGATGCACCGCCTCCACCTATGGTGGCGCGCTTAATTTATCTGCTGGTTGATTCCTTGCACTCAGATGAGCAGCAGCTGAAACCGATGATTCTGTCTGAATATACGGTAATAGATGCATTAATCAACAAATTAACAGGATATATTTTTAAGGAAACGTGTACGTGCTTGAAGCACCCCAAGAAGTTTACGCCTTCACCACGTATAGGTAGAGTTCAGTCGTTTTTGTGAGCTTAGGCGACTTCTTTGAACAGGTTGAGCTAAATGTTTCACGCTAATAAATGAAATGCAAGCAAAAATGGGCCTCAAACTAAGGTGGCTTGAGTTAATCGAAATAAAAACGTAGAACTTAGAAAGCCCCAATGCGTGTGGACCTTTTTAGTTCGTATCGGGAATATCTTAAATACACGTTTTCATGGACTCACCTCTTCAGCCACTGCTGAATTGTGGCTAGCTTCTGTAGCCTCTTTTGTCTTCTAGCTTTTGTTTACATGCACGCCCTTTCAATGAGCTTCCATAGCTGTTTGCAGTAGCGACAATCAGCATTCTAGAATTGTCATCCCTGTGAGTCATGCTGGACTGCTCATCGATCACACTGACGCTTCTTTCGAAAAGCTTCATTTCCGCTGCTTCACTCTTGTTGACTGGAGGTCCTCATTGTGCTCAATGTTATGTTGTAGTGTTGAGGCGTCCTCTTCTTATACGGTGATATCGAAGGCGCGTGAAAACGTCAAGTCTCCTTCTGCAAACAGGCTTTGCCGCAGTCGCTCTTCGCCGATGCCGCAGATAAACCGCAGACGCAACATGATGTCCAAAGACAGTTTCGTGTACCTTTGCGGAGTTGCTAAATTTACAGCCGAAGCCACAGCACCAGATGTTTGTTTAGACGCTAATTGCTGCTGTGTCGGTTGTTCCGCAATCGTCGATGTTAGCTGGGCCGTTGCGGAGCGATGATTCTGAAATTGCGGTCGCATGGCTGTCGGTCGAGTGCATCAATCTAGCTGATAATGAACTCGTCCGATAATAGGCCTCGCTCCCGAGTAATGGTGTCGGCAATAGAGCTCCAGAAGGTGGATAATCAAACGAGCACCGAGGATATCCACTATTTATTCGAGCTCGAAGTCTCCGGGTCCGATGAGTTCCACTGACACTCGTACACTTGTAAGTTTCGCGACCGCACAGCTTGAGTATAACCGGTTGCTTATTGTCCTCGTCGTTTGCCACAAATTAGAAGCCGAGTGGTTCAATTCATGATGACAGATACTTAGCAGAAAAGTCTTTCATTTGCCTTGAGTAGATATGGCTCCTGATCGGAGGTTCCAATTTTTGTAGGTTTTAGTTCTAGTCGCCAGTGTTGTATAAGCTACTGCCACTATATAAGCTAGGCTTCAGAGTAACGACATTGTGCTATATGTGTGGTTTAAACTCATGGTGGCTTGGTACCTCAAGCTTTCTTTCAAATCACAAGAAACGCTTTTCCGTCCTCCACAGAAGTTTAAACAGTTCGCGACAAAGCAACACAGTATTATATGAGCTTACTAACACTGTATTTA
The DNA here is from genome assembly GCA_037355805.1 of Ixodes ricinus. Classification (NCBI taxonomy): domain Eukaryota; kingdom Metazoa; phylum Arthropoda; class Arachnida; order Ixodida; family Ixodidae; genus Ixodes; species Ixodes ricinus. Next base: position 12,410 of record JAZHYW010032785.1, read on the forward strand.
ATTCTGAGAAAGTAGCTCTTTTGGAGTAATGAAGATCGGCAGTTGTGTCTGCTCTGGCAGAATCACCAAACTGGAGGCGCCCACAACAATATCGGGGAACGGAGTGCCGATACTATAAGTGCAGCCAATTCAGTGGCTCTAGTATACGCGTAGTGAAGGAAGACACCACAGCCAATAATTTCTGTCGGTGTTTGTTCTAGAGCATCGGCAATTGGGTTGCGCCACCGGTAGCTTGAGGTTTAGCAGCATACGCTCTCAGATCACGCGATCGGGCCGGAAAGCCCGATTTTTTCTCGATGCGTGAGGGGTGCCGCGCAAGACATCACATAAACTCAAAGTATATCATCAGATCACGAAGAATGTTCAAAAAAAGAATTGCCTAAGTGATCCACACAATGCCCTGTGTTTTGCTGTGGAAGCAGGTCACAGTGCCAGTCCCTATTCGGTGGCTGCAATGATTCTGCGCCGGCGTTACACGATTATAAGCACTTTTTGAACTTGAACTGAACAAGCTCAGGACTTCCTGGCTGAGTCGAACCGAACAATATTGCGTGTAACAGCTTCAAAGGTTTGAATTAGAGTCACTCCATATGTTTTCAAAGTACCCAGTTTGACTGCTCAGGTAAAACCCCCAAGGGTCAAACATCGGCCGCGCAGAGGTCCAGTTTTTATTATTTGAGTTCCATGGTGGCCAAGCGAGGTCTCCTTACTTGTGCTAACCATAAAATCCCGTTAGGCCCACCTCGGCTCTTTGGGGAAAATGCGATAATGTGGGCTACACGAGAGTAACCGTGGGCGTGCTCGAGTTGGGCTGCGTAGGCGAAACGCCTGTGGTTCCACCTTGGTTCTGCGTGGTTCATATTTACGAAGCACGGGGATCAGCAGCAGCAAAGCCTTTTTAAAAGGTTAAATGGCTAGAACTGAAGCAGGACTCAAAAATACACACGCTCGACAGGGCAAGCGCCAACTTCCAACTGATTTAAGGTAACACCAGATATTGTCAAGTTTGGTCGATCACCATCACCAATAAACGCCCCCAGCACCCAGATAAAGGCGGTTCGCAGCATATATTTTGCTTCCGTTTCAGTTCCGCCTTTTAAACTTGTAATCGATATGTACCAACTTGAACCGACCAAAGTTTTATTGAAAAGTGTGGGTATGCCCAACTTGGTCTGCCAGTGTAGGACTTACGTGGATCCCACCTCGCTCTTGCGGGGCTCAAGTTCCGATAATGTACATTTAACGGTGGTAAAGCGTGAGCATTCCTTCTTGGGCTGGTCATGTAAAACTCCCATGGGGCCAGCTTCGGCTCTGAGAGGACCAAATGTGGAGACGTGGGCTACGTGGCGGGTATGCGTGGGCATGCCTTAGATAGGCTGCACATGTAAAATTTGCATGGGTACCACCTCGGCTCTACAGGAAGCAGGTTGACGAAGATTGCGGCTATACAGTGGCAAAGCGTGTGCATGCCTAACTTGAGGTCCCCATAAAAAAAAACTGCCGTGCGTGCCACCTCAATTCTGCTAGGTTAATTTAATAATAATTTTATTTTGACTTCTGGGGTAGTGTGGGAGGGCGTAAAAGGTAAACATGCTTTACATTAATTTGTCTTACCTCCTTGTATGATTATCAGCAGTGCCATGTAGACCCTACAAAAAAAAACATTTGAAATTAAAACCATATAGAACTGGTGGCAAATCAGATCGCCATATAGAACCGGTGGCAAATCAGATCGCAAGAATCCAAAAAAACAAAACCAGAGACAACCAATCCGAAAACTAAACCTGAGTCAACCAAATTGGAATAGAAACTGGAGTCAACCAATTTGGAAAATAAACCGAAGTCTAAGAATTCGGAGGTCTAACCCGTACTTGGTCAAATCGTAAGCTAAATCACATTTAACTGTAGTGGAATAAACCGGAGATTAAGCCGTATCAGGCTGCTCAAGACCACAAAATAAATTAGATTAATACAAAGCTATACTTAGTTTCACCTTCTGGTGCACTGAAGCTGAAGCTAAGAGCCTTTCGAGACTACCCAGTACTTGAGAGCATATCATCTGAGTATCTGGCAAGACACAGCGGCACGGGAGTGCGTTCAGTCGTGCAACATATTTATTGCGCTCGATTGGTAGGAATGGCTCACAGCATCTGCTGCACTACATAATAGGTGAAACAGAGCATAATCAGTGTTGGCAAGTCACTAATATTACTGGAAATATTGAGGTATGACACCACACAGCAAATTCTGGAAAGACGATGAGATTTTTTTTATTTACTCTAAAAACACAATCACATTATCTTTGACAAATTTTACATTTAAAAATTTATAAAAGAATTCATAAAATGATTTCACTGTTCCTTAAAGCGCAAACGTTCAACACACAATATATTTCATAAAATATTCAATAAAAAATATCCAAAACCACAAATATATGCGAAAACAGAGATTTAAGATTGTGCAAATATTATTATTAATTGGTACAGCAAAGTTAGCTTTGTGAATAAAAATAGGTATTGCACGTATATGGAACCCACATCCACTTACAGAATTGCACATAGTAATATGGGACCTGCATCCGCATACAGTATCCCGTACCGCTATATAGGATCTGTATCCGCATACAGGATCCTGTCTATATATTCAGACCTTGGGAACGGTTTGACTTGCTGCATACCTGACCCAGAGCAATACCATAGAGTCAGTGGTTTCAAAACAAGATACTAGATTTTTTTAATAAAAACACACTAAATGAATAAACGTAAAGAGGCAATACATGAACATAGTTACCGGCGAACGCTTGAGTCCGGGAAGCGACTGCCTGCCCGCCGCGTCTGGTTCGTTTTATCAAGGCGGCGAGCGCGACGTCCACGTGGCCTGCTTGACTACGCTGACCCGCGGGAAAGTCTTCCGCCTGCGCATACTAGTCTGGACACTGGGCTGGGAATTCGCCTTTGTATCCACACTTCCCACCTCAAGTTTCGTCTTGCATTTCGATGATGATCTCGTAATTGTGGGCGTCGACGTGTTATCGGCGCTGTGGGTCGGACTGGAGCAGCAGGTCCGGTAGGCGCCACTGGACGAGCGCAATGGTCCGTTCGAGGTCACGCTCACCAGGTGGTGACACGCGATGCGTTTGACGTTCGGCTTCTCGGCATGAAGGCACTTGCGTCTGTGTGCCGCCCTAGAGACGTGTGCTCCTCGAGAACGGTCCAGGTTGTGACGGGACGATGCGGCCGTTTGCTGCATCTTCGGCATAGGCCGGGTCCTTGGGGCCATCATTTAGGGGTGGCCGCGGTTCGTTGTTCCCGGTCCCCTAGGCTGCCCGCTCACGCGCCATCGTCGTTGGTCGCCCGGTCCACCAGGAGCCGGACCGCATTGTTGTTCCGATGGTGTAGTGTGGTAACTCTGTTCAGGAGGCATCTTCGTTGAGAAACAAAGAAGCAGACGACATAGGTGCTTAGTTGATGGTTGAACCAGATGTAATTTTGGCACCCCTTAAAGAAAGGTCAAAATACCGGATCTGTTGTGGGCACACAATCTTCTCCAACCTCTCTTGTAAAGGAAGCAGATCCGAGGAAGCAGCAAACTTCCCCCAAAATGCGAAAGGCAAAGTGGAGAAAAAAGGAAGGTTCCTCTCTCATTGGTGTCACTAACGTCGCAGATTATACCGCCACCATGGAGACGAAGGGGCTTCCGGAACGGGAATGCCGTTAGTGTCGTTCCGGTCCTGTGAGAAATCTTTGTGTTCTGCTTTAAAAAATCGTTTAAGGTCAGTGACATTGTCACCGACATTAAGCTAGGCTCAAAGTGAACTATTATGTAAGTGAAGGGTGCGCACATTGCATGCACGCGAAACGGACTTTTTTACCTGTTGGCGAGGGAGGCTGTGAAGCACTTGGCCGCATCCTCACATGGGTGAGAACGCCGGAGTACAAAATCTTCCACCTCGAGCTGCGAATTTCGTTACCCCTGTTTTTCACTCTTCCGACTGCTGCGATCGGGTGACTTCAAGATTTTCTGTGGCCTTTCGAAGGTTCTCGGAGAAGCACATTCGCAGGTCCCCTGCAACTTCACGTAGGGGCAAAGCCCTCCCCCGACTCTGTTGAAAGGAGGCTGTTAAAAAGCGGAAACGCGAGCTCCTTGCCGAAATTCAGATGGGCAAGAGTGAGACCCGTTGACCGATTAGGCGTCGCATGGGTTGCAAATGCCAGTTTCGGCGGTTTCGCGTCCCAGTCTTTACGTAGCTTGGTGTAGGCCACTAACATAATCTTAAGGTTCCATGTTGAATTAACCTGAGACTGGGGTAGAGAAGAAACATCCAAACGTAGAAGGGAAAGAAAATAGACAGGACGACGTCTCAAACTCAGCTAACTCGTTTATTTAGTCCACCTCCTTATATAGTCACAATCTCAAGGTCATGTCCACCAACAACAACAAAAAAAAAGTAAAAAAGCAAAGGGTCGAAGTCTAAACATTTCAAGCGCCACAATCTTCACACAATGCAAAAACGTTGACAACCTTTACAGGTCGATGCGATAAAGCAACATCCATTAACCTTCCAAACTTAAACAAAAGGATCAGTTCATACTTCGGAATCATCCTTCGCCCTCTCCACAAAAATAAAAAAACAAAAAACACGGCACACATTGAAACGGTAGTTGGGCCAATACACATAAACACCTCACAAAGCAAAAAAAAACACACACACACACACACAAGCAGGTTGCATTTCAAACAACCAAAAAAAAAAGATTACATTTTTAGAAAGTCTTTTGAATTGCTTCCAAACTGAGTTTGAGACGTCGTCCTGTATACTTTCGTTCCCTTCTACGTTTTGATGTTTCTTCTCTACCCCAGTCTCAGGTTAATTCAACATGGTTAATATTCACCAGCTCGCCTGCACCCTTACGATTTTTTAAGGTTCCAATTTGCCCATCTCGTTATGTTTGCTTGTGGGTGGTATGAGAAAGTTTTTTCGTTTTTAATATGCAGCACCGCACATGCGTCCAGGAACACCTTACTGACCTGACGTGGCTGACCACGACGTGGTGATTCCTTCTGGCAAAGCGAGCAGCAACGAGCGTATCGGAGCACATCCCGCATCGTGCCTTGTCAGTTAGCAATATGGGGAACGTTTTTGATAAGTTTTGCTCCCATTTCCATGTCCCGCCAAGGCAAATTCATGCATATATAGAATGAAAAGCTCATGTAGCTTACGGAGTATCACGGTCTTGAACGCCAAGTCATCCGGATCGTCTTCGGCCTGGAGGATGTAGCGCAGCAGGAGGCCGTCGCCACTCATCAAGTAGGAGTCGGACTCCCTTTCACTTGGGGGGTCGACTGCTTCTCTTGGTGCCAGCCAAGCGGACATGCGTTGGCAGGGTTCGTCATCAAGCTGCGCCTCGCAAAGCTCCTTTGGCTCATAAATGTACCCAACTCTGAATCTGGGGATCTTCGTGTTGTGGCTGGGATGGTCACCAAGTCATGGGAATCCTGCGTGTTGTATTTGGGAATTGAAGCGCGAGATACTGTATCAATATCTTTGTTGTTTGACAGCTGACGGTACATGATGGCGTAGTCGCACTGTTTTAAGCTGTCTGCCCAACGACCAAAACGTCCCGCTAAACCATCAGATTGAACCTGGAATGTAGCGCTATTTAGGTAGATGTTGCAGTGCTTCAAAGCATTAATAATTGCGAGACGTTTATGTTCTGTGACGCTCTAACTGCGCTTGGCTGGAATTGGCATGTGGGTTGAGGAAGCAACTGGGTGAATCATACTTCTTTCAGCTGGGCAACAAGCAGGCTACAGTCTCTTGCATCTGTCTGCAGAACGAGCAGCTTATTCAAGTCTGGGAGCTGTGAACAAGCGTTGTCAGAAGCGGCCTTTGGAAAAGCTGCAAATGCGCATTGTTTTTGTCGGGCCCAACGCAAAATATCCTTTTTTTAAGAAGGGGTTGATTGGTTGGCATATTTCGAAACATTGTGTAATTAAATCCAAGTAGAACGCAATCATACTGAGGTATCTTTGTAGGCTCTTTACATCACGTTGGCATGGGTATTTAGTAAGCGCAAACAACTTATCTGTTTTGGGGTGGAGCGTGCCATTATCCCGAACGAATCCAAGGAGGGTAACATTGGGCGCGGCCAACTGGACTTTTCCGGTTTGAATCGAGAGGCCAGCACTCTGCATTCGCTCAAGCACGACGCGAAGGTGTTCGACATGCACCTCAATAGTTCTCAAAACAACAACCATATCATCTATGTATGCCATGCGAATTCATACTTCGAGTCCCCGAGTACAACGTTCATTAGTCGTTGGAAAGTGGTTGGTGAGTTAGACAAGCCAAACAGCTTTCGGGTTAACTCAAATAACTCTTTCTGGCAGATGAAAGCTGGTTTTGGAATATCTGATGAGCGAATCTCTATCTGAAGAATCCCGTGGCTGCAATCTAGGCGTTCCAAACACGGTCGCCTTACAGAGCACATACATCAATGACGAAATGCTGGGAAAGGGAGGGTGTCTTGAACGGACACATCGTTAAGCCGACTGATATCCTCACAGAGTTTGGCTGTTCCGCCTTTTTTAGGAGCGGAGAACAAAGGGTACACACAAGGGCTCTTTGACTCACGTACTGAACCGGTGTTGATCATCTCGTCGAGCGGCACATCTTGGAGTGCCTTTTTGTGGACGCTGATCGGTCGACGGTTGCACTGCAGAGGCGACGCGCCACCGGTTTTAATTGGGTGCCACAGGATGTCAGTCTTTCCAGGCGTTTCCATAAACATCAGTGAGAAAGAATGCCGGACGTCTTGCAGCTCCTGCTTCTGCTGGCTGTATGCAGGGCACTTTCTGAACGATTCTCAAACGCCGGCAGATAAGGCGTCCTGCACGAAGGTGAAGTGGGCTGCAGCGGGCGGGTTACGGATGCAATCCTTCCGTTTGGTAAAAGGTGTCAGCTCTGTTTATTGCCCCAGACCGTATCCACCACCAGAAAAATCGAGTGTCACGCTTGTACCTGTAACTAAATCTCAGCCCGAAATCACGGGTTCCTCGATTCTTGGCATATAAAAAAATCGATCATGCCGCTTCTTTTCATTAAACAGAGTCTGCAGCCTCACGGTCGCTCTAGCTGTTATTGCTGTACTAGAAGCTAGCTACAAACATCATTCCTGGGGGCTTATGGTTTTCGCTTTTGCAGAGTTCGAAAATGAAATCTCCTATAAACCAGATCGCGGTTTCGAATCCAAAAGTGCGGCAATGAGAACATCAAGCAGTGAAATTGTCATGCGTGGTTCAATGTGTTAGGCTGTTGCTGGATTCGACAAACCGTTGGAATCCGTGCCGCGGCGTCACTGCCGCCAGGTACTTAAACGGCCGGCGGAGAGTGACTGTCTGCTTTCAGCGTAGCCGGCTGTAGTAGTTTTCGCTGGTTGTTTTGGTTCCACGCCTTTGCCGCCGTCTCGTGCCACCTCTTGTTTGTATTGTCCATAATTCGTGGACACAGGTTTAGATGATGGTCGGGCTGCTCGCACTCGTAAAAACAGTTCGACGACAGTTTCCTGCTTGAGCCACTCGCACCGAGGTTCCTGTCAGACTGCCTCCAGTGATCGAATAGAGAACAACACTTTTAGAAAAAAATGGCGCCAAAAGTAGGTAACAGACCGCCTTTACCACTCTCCTCCCGGCCAAAAGGGAAGCACTTTACTTGTTACCTCCTCAAACGCGCCAGACACACGGCGCCCTCTATAAATATTGCGTTGCTACCAGGGTAAAGTTCACCGCGAGGAGCAGCAAGGCGCGGAATGTTACCTCCCAGGGGGTGCAACTGTTTGGGCTCTGGAATGGCTGTGGAAAGGCGCAAACTGAGAGCGCTAATTGGCCTCCTCGTATGACACGCCACTTTTCGCGCATGCGTGGGCGCGCGACCGCCCGGCATCGAGCCGCGTTCCCCATCGGCTTCAACGCTCCCTGCCGGTCATAACGGTTGTCTTCGTAGAATTCGAACGTTTGATTGGGACGTCCCAGCGCAGGAACGTTCTTTTTTGCTTTGTTCGGCCCAATCTCTTCTTACCAAGTCATCGAGAGCGCTGCATTGAGTTTTGTCAAAGATTCAAGATGTGTGCACCTTATGCAGGAAAGAAAATGTTCTGCGCGGGCGACGGTTGGTGTCGGTTATGACCGCCTCGGGAAGGCGACCCCCGTCTTTCTTATACAAAAAAATGTTGCGGACATGTTTTTACGTTTGAAGGCTTCACGCGATTGACAAAATTAGTGTGTTGCGCAAACGCAGACAGGGTTAGGAAAGTCAAAGCTCATAAAGAGCAAGAACTATAATGACTGTTGCTTGCAATAGCGCATATTTAGAACATTGACATAAGTTAACCCGTGGCGTAGCCAGGAACTTTTCCTGGTATTGGTGTGTGAGGGTGGAAGAGGGGGGGAAATTTGCGGCCGGGTGACCAGACGCTTTCTCTATCGGGGGTCGCCGACGTTTAAAGCGGAAGGAGGTAAGAGGTTTTTTTTTTTTTTTTTTTTGCCCTTGGTGTGTTGTTTCCGACGTGGAAATTTAGGGTCTCACAAAATAGTTGAGAATCTTGTGATAATGCATTGTTTTCGCCGAGCAGAAGCCAATCAGGCAGCCGGTCAACAGGCGTGATTGATTCCCAACTTCGCTGATATTTGTAAAAGTCAGTGTTAAACACTGATTTTTAATACCAATGTGATTTTTTAAAATATCTTTACAAAGTTCAATAAATATATTAGTGAAACCAGGTTACCTCAAAATACCGAATTTAAGACTGTGAATTATTTTTTCCTGAGCTTCGCAAACATTAAAATTAGTATATCGCGGAATGAGGTCATTAAGTTATTGCCGGCAGGAAGACTAGCAATTATATTGTTGTTTTCGCAATTTCTTTGCTTATAAACAGAAATTTGTAAAATCTGACAATGCATTAGGCGAAGTTAGATTCCATATGTTTGCGTTATTTGAAGTAGAATGAGTATATTTCTTCCATCCTGCGTCAATTTTTGGAGTGATTGCATTGAGGGAACAGGATATTTACTATGACCACCACCACAGTGTTGTTGCTGCTACCTTGGACTCATCTCGTGGCAGTTGTTAACACTCTTTACTTCAGGTAAGCGTAGTCCGATATTTTATCTTGATCTTGTTGTTTCCATTTGGACACTTTAAATTTGGGCTCTTGCTTGTTTTGTTAACTTTGTGTGTTTGGTGTTCGTTCATTACCAAGAGAAAATTGATGGTATACTTCGAGTAAATAAATTAGAGTAATACACAAGGCGTAAGTTTTTTTTCGTTTTTTGTATTTTGTTTTTGTGGGATTTTTTTATGATGTCAAAATGAAACATAGATGCAATTTTGATCTGGCAAATGACTACGGCGAAATATTTCCATATTTTGCAGAAGTTTGGCATTCCACAGCTACGGTTGGCAGTCATGGAAGTCGGCAGTGGTGCTGAGTAGCTGCTAAACTGCTACCAGTAGTTGTACCCCTTGACTAATATTTGCTAGTAACAACTAGTGTAGTTAGTCAACTATGTAAATCGGGGTGACAATTTCAAGCATGACCGGTGAATACAAAGTGCGTGCTAATCTGCGATCACGACCTACAATTTAAATATATTCTGGCAATGGTGTAGTTAGCCAACAGTTAAACTGATCACATCTGGTAATTATGGTTCATTCTGTTCAATGTTTGCATCAGTGGGCCATAAAATGCGTCTTACAACTATTCAATATTTTTTTTTGTTTCTTTGAATTTGGGATGATAGGTTTTATTTTTTATATCAATGATTTCCAATTTTTGTTTAGGTTGTAATCAGGCAGTGCAATCATCCCGGTGGCTGTCAGCTCAAGGCTAATTAATACTGAGGTGCATAGCTACGTGACAGCACAGGGAGACCTCGAAGCCGCGTGGCATGCTGAGACAGTCCTGGTTGAATTATGCCTCTACTTCATCTTTAACAAGTAACATCACAAGTATAAGCTCAGATTAATTTCACGCGAGTACTTAATTGTTCCGAAAAACTGAAATGTGGAGTCACGTGCTCCACATTGCTTTCAAAACAAAACAGAAAGGCCAAACATTTTATTTGGAATGCATTTTTGTACATACTTAGAAATGTTTATGTTGTCTGTTTAATGATGTTTTTTGTCTGACATGTAGGCAGGTTGGTTGATTCTTAGAGTTACAGAAGGACAATCACATTGTTTTGTAGACACATTTTTGTAACTTCTATAATCATTGCTTTTTGCTTTGTGCAGCACTAGCAAATTTATTTTATTTCAGTCTACTTCATACTCAGTGCTGAAATACACTTTGAGGGTTCTAGTCCATATTCACAGTGATCTTTGCTTGCAAGGTTTGAGTGCAAGAGGTGAAAACTATTTTTTGCAATTCATTTGAAGTGGGTTAGATCTCTGGTACTTAAGGTAGTTTGTTGCGGTTCAGTGGGGTAGTTTGTTGTCCTTGGAGTAGTTTGTTGCGGGAGTGGGCGAGGCAGCTTTTCAACCATGCGGACGTCGTCTAATCCTGTCGTTTTCATACTGCAGGTGGGTAGTCGTCATTACTATTCGAAAGTAAAAAGCGACTATTTGTGTCTCGTAGTGCTGCCTCGCCCGGAAGCATTGTGTCTTTGTGTTTCCGACTGTGTTGATGCATTGTGTTCTTTGATTCTGCTTTTGAGCGGGGATATTGAGTCCAACCCGGGACCTAAGACTGAGAGCCAAGGCAAGCAGCTTGACGAAATGCTGAAGCTTCTTCATGAAGTGAATGCTCGTACCCTTAAGTTTGAGGAGGGCCAGAATAGTCTTATGGCATCCGTTAACGAGATAAAAAGCAACCAACAATCGATTGAAAAACAACTCGTTGAAGTAAACACTAGACTAACAGTGGTTGAAAACAAGGCCTTAATGTCCGACGAGTGGCAGAATGAACTGCGGGTAGCACAGCTGATCGCCAATGACACAAAGAAAGAAAATACGCTCTTACGTGCCCGAGTGGATGAAATGGAGGACAGGTCGAGACGGGACAACTTAATTTTTCATGGAATCATTGACACTCCATCTGAGACATGGGCCCTATCCCAAGAAAAAGTACGGGAGGTGCTCCATCGGGGAGCTAGCATGCAGATTGCTGAAGACGGCATAGCTCGGGCTCATAGACTCGGCGCCTTCGTCGCGGGAAAATGTCGCCCAATAGTCGTTAAGTTTGCGTCTTACAAGCTTCGTGAAAACGTGCTGGTGGGTCGATCAAAATTAAAGGGCAGCAGTGTGTCTGTCAGCGAGGACTTTTCGCCAGCTACGCGTCACGCGCGGAAAGTTTTGATTGAATTTGCGAAGGCTAGAAGCCCGGACAAGTACTTTAGCTTACGATACAATAAACTTCACCTTGATAAGAAGATTTTTATGTACTGCTCAGACAGTGACGGCGTGATTGAAGTTGGTGATCGTGTTGTACCACGTCACGCAAACGCTGATAATAGCGCGGCTGCTGAGTCAGTGCCTTCTGCTAGCTCCCCATAGCAACCCATAAATAAGCAAAGTCGGCAAAGGCCTTGTCAATCATTTGATAATGTTTCAATGTTTTTTGCCAACGTAAGAAGTGTCATGAACAAGCGTGATGAATTGTGTGCGACTATTGACTCTTCTTCGTCTGATGTTGTAGTACTAACAGAAACTTGGCTTTCGTCTCGAATCCGTGACAGTGAAATATTTGCCTGCGAAAAAAGTTTAATATTTATCGATACGACAGGGAGTATAGATCAGGAGGAGGAGTATTGATTGGAATTAACGAGAATATTGAATCATTTTATGTAAATATTGTAACTGAGCTTGAGTTTATCTGTGTTTGCTTCCAAGCGGGAAATAGACGAATTGTACTTTGTGCTTGTTATAGACCACCTAACTGTTCCACTGGCTTTGTCAATGACTTACATGATGCGCTAAATATGGTTACTGCAAGATTCCCGGATTCTCCAATATTTTTATTAGGCGATTTTAATTATCCGAATATTGATTGGTCGGATACGTGCCCTTCTCTCAGTTGTCATTCCTCTGAGTGTTCCAATTTCTTAAGCTTGTGTGCTGATTTCAATCTTTTACAACTCGTCACTGAACCCACACGAGTCACAGCTACGTCAGCCAATATCCTTGATCTTGTTTTAACTAGTGCGCCGGATCTTGTTTCTTTAGTATCTCATTTACCAGGTCTCAGTGATCATAGTTCGTTATACATATCTCTAACGGTTCCTAAGCAGAACTCCTCTAAAGTGACTAAACGCATTCGCGACTATAGCAAAGCGAACTTTGAAGCTATTAATAACCACTTAGCCCTTTTTCTAGATGTCTTTATAATTAACTTTTGTGAACGCACCATTCAGGAAAACTGGACCTTGTTTAAGAATCAAGTGGCGCTGCTCACGGATAAATTCATTCCTCTCCGTTCGATAAGATCATACACTCATTCACCCTGGTTTAATGTGACACTAAAAAGGCTTTCTAATAAAAAGAAAAGATTGTTTCGCTCTGCAAATGCCACAGGCTGCTCGAAACGTTGGGAGGCTTATCAGAACGCATATGAGGCTTACAAATCTGCTATTCACGATGCGAAGCTTGTGTATTTTAATCAGACTTTGCCGAATATGTTGTCTACTAATCCTAAGCAGTTTTGGAACATTATTGGTAATAACAATTCGAACGAAATCTCAATCAGGGTGGATGATTGTGTTATACCTAGTGAAGACTGTGCTGAAATTTTAAACGCGGCTTTTGTTAAATCTTTTTCCAGTGTAAGTAACATGTCACCTTGTTCATTACCTCGGTGCAACTTCATGCCTATGGAACATTTCGAAATTGATCCCATTGGCATTGTTCGAATAATCGATAACCTTAAACTATCATCCAGTGCTGGTGTCGATAATATTAACTCCAAATTTTTAAAAAACACAAGTGTATATTCTTCTATCATACTGTCGAAAATATTCACCCAATCGCTAGATCTCGGTGTCCTCCCAGACGATTGGAAAGTTGGGAAGGTGGTTCCGTTGCACAAAGGAGGTGATAAACATTCCCCTAACAACTATAGACCAATTTCACTCACTAGCATACCATGTAAAATACTTGAACATGTCATTTATTCTCAGCTTGTTAATTTTTTGGAGTCTAACATGTTTTTCAACGCGGCTCAACATGGATTCCGAAAATCATTTTCCTGCGAGACCCAGCTTTTATTATTTACTAACGACTTGCATTCTGCTCTTGATAGGGGTCCCAGATAGACTGCGTATTTTTGGATTTCTCGAAGGCGTTCGATAAAGTCTCACACGAGTTGCTTTTGTTGAAACTAAATAACCTTCGCATTGATGCTAACGTTCTGGCTTGGGTCCAGTGCTTTCTTACTAACCGATTCCAGTTCGTTACCGCCAATAACCATACATCTCCGCTCGCGTCAGTGACCTCCGGCGTGCCTCAGGGTTCTGTACTAGGCCCACTTCTGTTTTTAATCTTCATTAATGACCTGCCGAATAACATTTCTTCCTCAATTAACCTTTTTGCAGATGATTGTGTTATTCACCGTGAAATTAATGATGATTCAGATGTTATCAAGCTCCAGACAGACATTAACGTTATTCTTCATTGGTGTGAAACTTGGCATATGGAGCTTAACACAACTAAGTGCAAAGTAATGAGAGTGTCTCGTAATCATTCAGTTTCTCCCTGCTACTGTCTTAACAATGTTCCTTTACTTTCTGTATCGTCTTACAAGTACCTGGGCGTACACATAACATCTGATCTTTCCTGGAAAATACATATTGGATACGTAATTAGTAATGCTAATCGCATGCTTGGCTATTTAAAACGTAATTTTTCTTTAGCTCCCTCCTCTTTGAAATTAACTCTTTATAAAACACTTGTACGCTCAAAGCTTGAATACGCGTCGTCTATCTGGGACCCGAGCCTTTTAAATTTGGTTAACCCCCTAGAAGCCCAAGCAGCACGTTGTGAATGGGCCATCGCTGGCAAGTGTACTATGGCCAACCAGATTTTCGACGGCCGATCCCTGGACAAAGTGCTCGGCAATAGCAGTGTTTTGGTCCTCGTCTGGTGAATTGCCATTCACTTTATGCCAGTCGCTGGCCATTCACTTTAGGCCAGTGACTGGCCATTCACGTTTGGCCAGTGACTGGCCATTCACCTTTGGCCAGCCACTGACCATTCACTTTAGGCCAGTGACTGGCCATTCACGCTTGGCCAGTGACTGGCCATTCACCTTTGGCCAGTGACTGGCCATTCCCTTTTGGCCAGTCACTGGCCATCCACTCTGGCCAGTCACTTTTGACCAGCCAGTGGCCATTCACTTTTGACCAGCTCCTGGCCATTCCCGTTTGGCCAGCCACTGGCCATTGACTTTCGGCCAGTGACTGGCCGAAAGTGGCTGTAGTTATACACTTCATATACAATTTATCACAGACGGCCACAGAGAGAGAGACATGTTTTTATTTGATGAGGGGTTCACCCGCTATGGAGTTGTGCTCCTGAGACGGGAGGGGAAGGGTTGTGAGGAGTGAGGGGGATTTCATGATGATGGTAGCGACGTCTTAGATGAGGCTATGTACACCCGACTCCCTGATATACTGTATCAAGGAGTCGAGGATGGCTTTCCTGTGCTGAGGAGTGCCCGCTGGATTGGTCCACTCCTCGAGCGTCGTAGGCTTGTCTGCGCCCTGGATCTTGTCCAGAGCATCATTTCTGTGATGCTCGAGGCCCTTACAGGCCCAGAGCATGTGCTGCAATGTTGCCTCGGCTCCTTCAGAGCAGCTCGTGCAGGTTGGGTCCATATCTTCTTTCAGGCCAAAAAATACTAGTTTGGATGGTGTAAGTGCAGTATTCGTCCTTATTCTTCGAATCCTGACGGTTTCCCACCGACTGTATCCTGCCAGTATGTTGCTCTCTGTCGGCGGAAGCTGGCTGCGGAGGTAGGCCTTTCTCTCCAGTTTGGCGAGTTCGGCCCGTTCCTCCGGGTCCATTGCTTCCGCCTTCGTCTTCTCCCGAGAGGTTGAGCCTGGCGCGGAGTGAGTGCTACAGGCTGTCTCCGCTGCGGCTCGGTGTGCCCTCTCGTTCCCGGGTATGCCACTGTGTCCGGGTAGCCACTCGATTGTAAGTACGGTGCCTCTTGTGCGGAGCTCCACTGCCACTTTCTTTATTTGCTTTACCGTGCGACTCTTTGTTCTGCTGCATCGGCACGCACGTATTGATTCTTGCGAGTCCGTAAAAATTCGTGCTTTGCCTGGCTGAGTCTGTTTTTTGAGCACGTCTTTCACCGCCGCCAAGATAGCCCTCAGTTCCGCCTCTCTGATAGAGGTCCCCTCGGAAAGTATTTCGGTGCTCTCTTCATTTCTTCGTGGGTCGTACCATGACGTAGTTGCGGCGTTCTCCGTCTTGGCGGCGTCCGTGTACCGCAACTCATCCTCTGTCGCGTGCGTTTCGCACCAGCTTGCGTGTAGTCTGGCCGCTCGAGCCCGCTTCCCTTGGTTGAGAGTCTTCGGCATGGGTTTGTGGTCGGTGATGGTGTTATCTTGCCATGGAGGCTGCGGTTCCTCTAGCGGGGGCCTGTCTCGCATGTCGTATCCTAGAATTGTTAGGAGCTTGCGTCCGTGCTCTGTTCTCTCGAGCCGTTGAAATTGGGCAATGTTTTGAACCTCGGCACGTTCTTCGATAGTGTTCATCTGGGCTCTTTCTTTTGGGAGCTCAAGGTGGAGAACTCAACCCCAAAAACCTTTACATATTAATGACAAGCGAAGCTGCTGCAAGGTTGCTTAATATTTATTGGACTTTTTGAGTACTACGTCTTACGACGCTGGTTGCGACCACAACTCCAGTCATCCATGGTCCTACAATTAAGATCCCTCGGTAATGCAGGAGTAAAAAAAGTAACTTTAGTTGAAGGGTCCGTGCAACGATGTTCAGTTACAATATTTTTCACTTTACACAAGCTTGCTGGCACTAATGGGAAAGAGAAGCCTTGAGTACACAGTAAAAGTTTGTACACACTTAAGGGTGTAAATCAGTTTGTCCTGGGCTAACACCCTCATGGTGTTCAGGCAAGCACCCTTCATAATGGGTGCTTGCTAACACCCTTGGAAAAGGGTGCTTGGCATGGAATGGGCGCCCGCTGGGGTGGCCCAGTGGATGCTGGGCCGCCCCAGCCAATCCGGCGCCGGGAGAGTATCACGCGACGTTTTGGTTAAGTGAAGTTCAAGGTCACATGACACTCTCTCGACGCTGGATTGGCTGGTAGCGTCCGCCGCACTCGGACGAAGGGTGAAATGAAGTATAGGCCCCAGTGAAAATAATATAGGATTGTGTCCAATACAATTATCAGAACTTGTAAATTGTACAAAAATCATATACGGTATTGCATATTCTTATATTATTATTATATGATTTACAGCTTATCATGTTTACTGAACACATTTACACTTTTTTCACTTAGAGGGATTGCCACATCACCACATACGAGCCACGTGATAAAGAAATAATGAGTCACACTGAACACAACTCATGAAGTAATACAAAAGAGCTCCTTGCAAGCCAGATCATAACTCCGGGGGCAATTGGGAAGTGCTACGGCGCCCCCTTTCTCGAACTCTAAGTGAGCAAGCAGTGGCCCCAAGCCTCATACTGCACGGCTGAATCATTCTAAGCATCATGGGCACCCACAAACGAGGCAAGGGGAGCATTCCTGTTTGGAGATCAAGTGACATGTTTTGTTTGTTTCAGAGGATTGCAGGCAACACGCTTCCCTTATAACTAGTCTTCTTATGCGGATCTGATCACTAATTGGAAACAGGGTAGAGGGGGTGGTCTAGCCTTTGACTGAACCACAGCAGTATTTCAGTAAGTGAAGCTCATTACGACATCAATTAGAATGTGTTAAATTGAACATTTATTGAACCCTAAAAGACAAATGAAAAATACAATGTATGCCATTTTATGACATAAAGAATGCTATCTGCAAACATGTAACGAAATATATCACATAATGAACTTGCACTCTACGGCAAAAAAGCAAATGTTTCAGTAGAAGACGCTATCCTCTTGCTCACGTACAATCACAATTATAAAGTTCTGGAAGACGACTATGGATGAGGAACTCGTACAGCTAAATTCTAAGCACCTCGCCTTCAGGAGGTCAGCATAAGTTATCACAGAAGGTGCCCAACATTTAAAGAAAGAAAAAAAAACATGCCTCCATAAAACCTATCATTCATTCTGGAAGCAAAAAAATGAACCTGATAATGCTGGCGAGAAAAGTACATTATAAACTTTTAAAACGGCTCACAAAACATCTCTTCGACCACATACCTGTCTGCAAACTTTGTTCAAAAATTTGATTACGACTGTCATTGGAGTTGTGTCCCACAAGTCAAAGAAAAGCCTCTCCAGAGCAACCAGCGCGTTGGAGGCCTTGCATTCGCACTGGATGCTGAACAGCCACTATGCTGCCAACAACATGCACAGCCCCTCTTCTGCAGTAAAAACTGAGAACAAGCGCTCACGATCCACACCAAGGTGAAGAAAGTCTGCATCGTCCAGCTCCTGCTTGGCGTAGAGGACACATGGTGTCGGTGGGATGTTCTCGCCCTGCGTTAAGTAAAGGGATAAAGCACAACATGCAATAATGTAGAAGGCCAAAACATGTTTGCTCTCGTCAACTGCTATTATTCGCTGCAATTAAGGCCATGAGCATCAGCCTCCACACAGACATACAGTGCTTATGTTTAAACAAATAACCGGCGTCTACAGCAATGTAAAACGATTGAGGAATTACAATCGGCGCAACATCACGACATGAAAGTATTGCCATATAATCTTAGCGACACTTTTGGGTATCTCTATTTCTGTACCAAGATGCATTTGCGAAATCTATGTGTTTCTGTAGTGAAATACTTTTGCGATGTATTATGATACGCTGCTAGACTTGTGTATCTTCTTACATTTATTGTTGGAAATGAGCTGACAGGTTTGGAGGTAAAAAAAATAGAAGCCACGCCAAAAATCCGACGCATCACTGGTTCGTTTCCGCAATGAGAGTGATTTTTTGCTTTGCTCTTACATTTCGCTTTTACAGCGGCCGGTTTTCTTTCTGCAGACAGCAGCCTTCCTGTGCACATTTAAGGTTATTGTTTGGGTAAGAGGATGCACAGATGAGAAACAATGTGTCCAAAAGAGTCAGAAGGCAAACAGGAGGAACGTTTGGGCAGACACGCTTTGTCAGGCGGTGTCATCGGTCGCCAGCGTTCATTGGGTGCGATAATGGGTTCTTAACGGTATCAGCGAACATAGCCAAAGGGAGGCAAGTTTTAAAAAGAAAAAAGGGGCAAACGCCGACAAAAGTTGGGGAGCTCAGGTGCTACAATCTATGTCTGCCACGGACGCACCCTTCTCACCTCGCCACCTTGCGTTATGAACCGTATAGGGCTGCCGACTGACCATAACGGTACATGCTAATATTTGTCCCTTGGCCAATGTTAATTTTTTTGCCTCCTCCTCTATACTGAAAAACCCAAAGATGAAGGTTACAGAAGACAGCAAACATAATGTCTCGCATGTAGCTGTCAAAATTAACTTTCACAATCTACATTTCATGTCCAGTGGCTGACCACATGAGCTCCCCCGTCTGAACACCAACCGGAGCAGCGAAAATCCGGCACGCAGCGCGACGAGCGTGGCGAGGTTGACGGTTGTGGTTTTCAACGGTGGAGGGGGGGGGGGTTTGCATATAAAAAGGTGCTCGTGATAATATATTTTTACAGCTATCTATGAGACATTGTTCAGTTTGCACCTTGCTGCACCC
Source organism: Ixodes ricinus (assembly GCA_037355805.1). NCBI lineage: Eukaryota > Metazoa > Arthropoda > Arachnida > Ixodida > Ixodidae > Ixodes > Ixodes ricinus. The sequence continues at coordinate 31,297 of JAZHYW010032785.1, forward strand.
CTCGAATTCGTGACAGACAAAAGTGTTCTGACAAAATATAAAATGAGCTGTCTGCGTCAAAAGAAGAACAATCTCGGTGGCCCTAAAAGTAATCTGCGGCTGCTGGATGACTTGATGTGAATGGACCCAGAATTCGCCGGCATAGAGAGAGGTGCAGAATTTATGTGATATTCAACTGAAAAGTTAACAAGCTCAAATCATTATTCACTTTAAGCCCAAAATCTAGGATTCGCACATGCCTATTATTTTAAGTATAAAGCCAAAGGCGAACCAAGTAGTAGTCTGTTGATTTTATTGCCGAATAGAATACATTTTCAGTACCAAACTGGATGGTTTGCTTATGTATGGAAGGTTGCGATAAAAATTCAATATTTAAGTGGGTGAAAAGCAAAGCTTCGTAATAATTATGCGCATGATTACATCCTACAAGTCGTTTTACATGTATACACAGCACATTATTTGGAAGCTAACAGAATTTAAAGAAAAAGGCCGTGAGAGTTACGTTGATGTCTTCTTCACTGCGTGTTCGTGGGACTCGGCGGACATTAGTAAAGGGAATAATTGTCACAGTATGTTGACGAATTGACCAAAATCTGTTAGCTTTGTAATTAATGGCTTTATGGACCATGTTGCAACTGCAGTGTTAAAAGCCAGTCAATATTAAAGGCTATCCCGATTTAAACAATTCACGAAAAGCCAAGCGGCTTCGAGGTATTCATTGTCCAACTTTTGCGTTTTTAATGTCTGATGCAAAAACCGCGCTCAGCTTGGGCTCAAGAATTCGTGCCGTTAATGGTGGGTAGAAGAGTGACATAGTCGTACCGGGTACGATCGTCATTATCTCGACAGTGTGTCCTTAGTGGAAGCATCGGCGTCATACTTCCAGGATAGTGAAGGTGCGTCCGAAGCAACCACGTCCGCACGACATCCTGAGGCCTTCTGAGCGCAAGATTTTGAAATTGGGCGACGAAAAGGCAGATTTTTAGCATTGAATATCTCGAAATTGTTGCCATTCGCAAATTGTGTCAATTGGGTTAGTCTTTAATATTCACTGCCTCTGAAACTAGAATTGAAACATATCCCATGAAACCATTATTAAACATATTATTAAAATTTTGGTTAATTAGTTTTGAATAACATACTGCGAAGGATTTTCCCCTTATGCAATGTCCTCCGAGCCCCACAAACACACAGTGAAGGCAGCATCCAAGTAACACTCACGCCGTTTTTTTTAAATTTTGTTTGAATTAAATTAGAAAGCTTTGTATATATGTATATAAAATATATATAAATTCCGGGTGCATGTGCATGCAGCCGTGCACCATCCAACTATAGAGGTCCACTTTTTCGTTAAGTAAAACTGGATCAAACTGTACAAGGCCAGTTTTACATAAACCCCCAGCACGGCATGCACCAAGGACCGCCAGAAATGACTGTTCACCTCATAGGACACTCTGTGCGGCTTGAAGAGAGCGGCTTGCGGGCTTTGACGGTGAGTCTACCCGCTTGGTGCAGCTGGGACCTGGAATAAATTTAATACAGCTTGCCATATACCACAAAGTAACAAAGCCAGTAATACATAAGCCTACAGCATGAAATGTCCCAAGGACCACTAGAAAGTCTCGCTCGATTCATAGAACACTTCAGGCAACAAAACCCTGCATTAAGGACCGATCGAATTTAGTATAAATGTTGCAGAAAAATAAGGATTTGTATTCAGCTGTGTCAAAACACGTAATCTAATGTAATAATTGTGTGGCCTTATAGAACACTACTGAAATAATTTTGCAGGTCCAGCTGCACCGCATGGTGCAGCTGGGACCTGCAATAAATTTAATACAGCTTGCCATATACCACAAAGTAACAAAGAAAAGCCAATATTACATAAACCTACAGCATGACATTTCCCAAGGACCGCTAAAAGTGTCGCTCGACCCATAGAACATTTCATGCGACAAAACCCTGCATAAAGGACCGATTGAACTTAGTATAAATGTTGCAGAAAAATAAGATCTGTATTCAGCTGTGTCAAAACACGTGATCTAGTGTAATAATTGTGTGGCCTTATGGAACACTACTGAAATAGTTTTGACCAACGAGAGTGACCGCAAGTGTATACTGTAAAGAATCAATAACAATGATGAAACCTAGAAATCTGTTGAATGCCTTCCCTGTGTTTTGCCATCGAGTGGAAGAAGTTTCATGGCCTATATTTTTCATTAGAAACAGGTGTGATGTCCGTCTGTGTTTTGAAATCTTGATGTTGTGCATGATATTTTTTATTTCCTAGGTTGAAAGCTCAAGGGCATTTCCTGTCGTTCGGTTAATCAGATTTACCCAGATGCTAGTAGGTTGCTTTTTTGCGTTTACTGTTTTTGGGTATGTTAGGAGTTGTGAACAGTATAACGCTGTAAGGTCCAGGAAGGAATTCCCTTCGCAAAGTGGTGGTAAGCAAAAGAGAAATTGTAAAGAGTGACTTCATGTCCTCCCCTACGTTTCCTCTTTTGGGTCGCCTATTCTTTTTTGCCCATTAAAACTCAGCTGTGTTTGACACTTCTCTGCGTTTGTGTCATCTTCCTGAGAACCCGTCTTGAATAAATTATTCGTGTTTAGCCTGTATAGCTAGCTTGCATCCTCGTTTCTATTTTTGTTCATTAATGCATGACTGTGGGATTATATTGTAAGCACATTGTTAATGCATACTAATAAATAGCAGCATACTTGTATTGACTATATTCAATAAAAGTATGCTATTGACTACCAACTGATTCAATCATCAGCACTATAGTGCTGATGACTGAACCAGTTGGTAGGCAATCATTAAAAAGAAATCACGAAGAATATGGGAACAGAGGATACCAACACAACACAGCGCTGTGTTGATCTCCTCCTTCTTGTCCGTCCCCTTCACACTCCATGCTTTTAATAATACATTTTTTAATAATTTTCTGCTTGGTATCATCTGTATAGGGGTTCACTGAAACGACCCACCTGCCATCGCATTCACTTTAGGGCAGCTCCCCCTTCCTCACGGTGCCATCGTTGAGGAAGTGCAAGGTGGGTGTCATTCTCACTATTCTGATGCAGTTCCCCAGGTTCCCATAGGTTTCAAGCCGCTAGCCAAATTGAGTCAGGCCTTCCAGCCCTACAGGAAAAGTCAATTCCACTCTTTTAGACATAGACACCCACCTTTTGTGTGTACCTGAAAGAAGTTCCAACAGAGAGGAAACAAAATGATTGGCGCATTTTGCATGCATCCTTTTCTTTTGCTGAGAACATACATACAAGTTTCTTTTGCTGAGAACATACAAGTCACATGCTACTGTACATTCAGTGGTGCGGCTTAATTTATGAAGAACATGTTTTTGTATAACTTCGAGCTCTTGAGAAACGATTAATTAAAATGGGTTGGACATAAATGGTTGCTATGAACTGTCCTATACATTTACACATTTCCTCATATCATAAAAAGAGTACAGTAGGGTAGGGCTGCACTGCACAAATTACGAATTTATAACCAATTAACAGTTGGCATTTATTTATTTCTTACTTTGGCTATTATTCTTTGACAGAAAGAATAACCGGGTGAGTTGGTACGGTGGTAGTCTTTCAACTCCATAGAATATTCAGGTCGTTTAAGTTCATTCAGGCGTTTAAGTTCATTTTTTCTACCTTTCTTTATGTTCTTGGTTTTTCTAGCTGCTCTGCTTTTTGTAAGGGCTTTCGCCACTACTAAAAAACGTGACATCTAAACTCTTCTTTGTTTTACATCACACAACCGTAAACTTAGAAAGTGTGCCGGTTCGGCAAACGCGAAGAGACCGCGCGTCTCTACGGCACAGGCATTAGCTTAGGCAAAAAAATCATTCTGCTCGCTCTTGTAACGTTTTTCTCGCTCCCGCTTTACGAAACAAATCGGTGGCGAGCGGCCGTTGGGACAAGACGTCAGAACTAGCACGACCTGTGATTAACACTTTGGGACGGCGGCTGAATGCTTGAACTGCCGTCAGAGGGCACTTGAACGCTCCGCAAAAGCGTCGTCGGAGGAGTGTCGGAGGACGGCGCCCAGAACATGCCCACAGTTCCGCCGCACGGCAATCTTCCTCACACTGGGGAGCGAGCCACAGGTTTCGAAGAAGATACGCTCTTTTCGAATAACGAAATAACGCAGGGCAGAAGCATAGTTAAAATGAAGCATAGCTTAGCAAGCACACGGTACACGACAAAGTTTGAAACAGCAGCCCACTTCGCAGAAACAAAAGAAAGTTGCTTACCGGCGTTTGCACGAGTCGTCCATGCCGTCCTGAACTTACGGGCGTTGGCAAGACGCAGCGTCTCCCAGCTCTCAGTCATCGCTTGGTATTCTTGAACACGGTATTCGTAAGGAAGATATCTAAAATATCCGCTAAAACGGCTAAAACGTAAAAAGAAAGGAGGTTTCCGAATCCTCCTGAACTCCAACGACCATTCAACCGAGCTCAACGGAAGCTGATTGCAATAGCGATGGTCTTGCGCGGTCTTCAAGAGTCTCTTTTTCTTTTTTTAAACGATGCTGAGCAAATTATTATTATATTAGTAACAATAAGAATGTCACTACAATAATAATGTACAACATTACAAAAAGTGAGTAAATCTTAGGTTTTATTTAAACTTTAGGTTTTCTTTTTTGTGTGAACCGAAACCGAAACTAACTCAAGCAACGTTTCCTCCGTTGTATTTGTTTGCGTGTCTGTGTGCGAGCGCGCGTGGATGCGTCCGCGTGCATGCGTGTGTGCGTCTGTGCTTGTGCATGCGTGTGTGTCTGCGCGCGGGCATGCGTTTGTGCGTGTGAATACGTGTGTACGTGCGTGCGCGCGCGTGTATGTATGTGCCTGCGCGCGCGCAAGCGTCTGTTTGTGCTTTCTATTGAACTGCGCCAGCAAGAAGACCAATTGGATGTCCCTGGACAGTTATAAACACAAACTTATTTATTATTGATATTATTATTATTATTAATATTATTAATAATTAATAATATTATTATTATTATACGATTGTTATTATTATTATTATTATTATTATTATTATTATTATTATTATTATTATTATTATTATTATTATTATTATTATTATTATTGTTGTTGAAGCGTGGCCCTGAGTTTTTAGACTCAGGACCGTAGAATTTTCTATAGGCGGGTAAAGAAAATTTATTGGTTCCCTGACTTTAGACACAGGGACCTAGACTTTTCTATAGCTGGCTGTAGCCGTTTTTATGGATTTCTAAGGCCGACCACACAGGGCTATAGGAGGTGATAGAATCCCAGGCAGCACACGACGTCGGGCCAACATTGGTATTCAATCGGCAAACAATGGTCCAATGTTGGGCCAATGCGGCCATCGTATTACCAATGTTGGTGGTGCACTGGTTTATGCTGGCCAACATTGGCCTGTCTTGGCCAACGGCTTGCCAACGTTGGCAATCGATTGGCTTAGGCTGGCCAACATTGGCCTATCTCAGCCAATGGCTTGCCAACGTTGGTAATCGATTGGCTTAGGCTGGCCAACATTGGCCAATCTCAACCAATGACTTACCAACGTTGGCAATCGGTTGGCTTAGGCTGGCCAACATTGGCCTGTCTTAGCCAATTGGTTACAAACATTGGTAATCAATTGGCTTAGGCTGGCCAACATTGGTCTATGTTAACCAATGAGTTGCCAGCATTGGTAATCGATTGGCTTAGGCTGGCCAACGTTGGCCTGTCTTAGCCAATGGGTTACCAACATTGGTAATCGATTGACTTAGACTGGGCAACATTGGCCTGTCTTAGCCAGTGGCTTGCCAACGTTATAATTACTTGGTTTATTTTTTAATGTGCTGATCGCGCACGCTGAGAACAGTCTGTAGCTATGGCTCCGAGGGGGAACGATTTTTCTGTTTTCACACGCACAACAACTTATGGTGAATTCCACTCGTAGATCCGGAGCGCTTTCTAAAATCCGCGAGGGAGGCAAAATTCCGCTCCGTGGGACACACTCCGAATCGACGAGCGGAAGATGAACTCGCCTTTTTGGAGCGACCCCTCCCCCGCTCCCACTGCTCCCCCTCGGCCGTTCAAGATGGCCGCTGCTCGAACTTGACGAGCCCCCAACGCTTAGCCGACTGATCTTTCCGACGACCAGTGACAACTGTCATTGCTTAGCTGCAGAAATACCACACGACACAGGACGGGCGAAAATATCCACTCCACGGAGCCCATGTCACAAATAACGAGGAAGACGTCCGCATTCGGCACCGTCACATACCTTTCGGCCGCCTCGAAGCGGCGGGGCACGCACAGCGATTGCCATCGGCGGAGTTCAAATTGCTGGTACGACTTTAATAAACACAGAGGTAACAAACCATCACTGGCACAGTTGTTGCCTAATCTGTTCTTGCTTTATTGCGCGAGAAAACGTCGGCGGCATGCAGCGTAAAAAAGTAAACAATCAGTGGCGGCAAAATGAACAGGCCTAACCTTGCGTCGGCCTCCATCCGATTTTCTGCCGTTTTCTTTCTCGTTCTTCCTCTCACGATCACAGATGTCAGCGCTTCCGATTTGTCACGCTCCTGTCCCGGCTTTCAACGCGAGGTAGAAGCGTCCGAGCCGTCACAATCCCGCGTAAACAACCGATGCATCCAAGAAGACCCATCTCGACCGACTCGGCACCGTCCACCGTCCCTTCGTCGACGGCGAGGAAGCGCGGCCGGTCGCCGGCAACGCCGCGTTGCGCATGCGCCACCGTCCTGGGAAAGGAAATGACGTAGCGCGCTCTGTGGCGCTCTGTCAAGTTCCGGGTAGATCTCTCGAATCCCGCAGATCAAGTTTGGCGGAGTTTGAGGCGCTCCACGGGGCGGTAGCTGCCAGAGATCTACGAGCGGAAGATGACCAAGTCGAGCCAGATCTGCGAGCGGAATATGCGCGCTCAAAATGGAGCGCTTTTGGAGCGCTCGAGATCTGCGAGCGGAATTCACCATTAGCAACTGAAAAGAATGCTGTATACATTGCGAGGTGTAGCATTTTTGAACGTCCACGAAGAAAAACGCCGTAGTCGGTGACAAGTTAAAAGTAAACGCTGGGAGGAGATCGCCTCCTCCCGATCTTTCGCTCGGCAAAAGTGGAAAGAGATGGGAGGAGCTTTTACCACCTGTCACCGACTAAAACTAACGCGCGTCATCCCAAAACTGATAGTTATGCTCAGTAAATTTCACATGAAATACAAAATGCACACTTCCTTCGATTTGTGTGTATGTTTATAAGGCAAAAAGCATAGTGCCTCTTCTCTTATGCCCATTTAGCGACGCAGCTAGGAAACGTTTCCAAGCCGGGGGGGGGGGGGAGGAGGCAGGGTTCAACCTCGAAAGATCCACCCGCCTCCCTAGTACCTATGACACGGGTGTATTGTCAGCTGTATGTGATCTTTAAAATCTCAAAGCACCTTGCTTTGCTGAGTCACAAAACACGTCCTATAATTCAAACCGAACCGGACAAAATTAAAAATAAATAAAAAGTACTAATATTTTTTAGCAAAAAATAAAACCTTAAAACAAATATCCAGCGATTGATTAAGCAATTACATGTCTTCAGGAATAAAAAATCACGTTGAATTAAGATCTCGATCACCCTATGTTTGAGGTTGGAGGTGGCATATGTCGATGCACATTTCATACAAACAAAGGTTATCACGCAACATATAACAGAAGAAGCTGGGGCATTATGTCTGCTTTCCCAAAAATGACTTCAAAGTGCGTACAAATACGACAACTGCAGTAATGACCACGGTAGTGACAACGCCCGCAGAAATATAAACTGTAATAGAGCCAATGGGTTACCAACGTTGGCAATCGATTGGTTTAAGCTGGCCACCATTTGCCTGTATCAGCCAGTGGCCTACCAACGTTGGTAATTGATTGGCTTAGGCTGACCAACGTTGGCCTGTCTTAGCCAATGGGTTACCAACATTGAAAATCAGTTGGCGCAAGGTAGTGCCTCGTTTTTTGGAACCGAGCTTTAAAAACGAATGAAGTACTCTAGGCAGTGAAAATCACGGTTGTAAGAAGGCGTCTTGATAAAAAGGCTGCTAGGAAAACGCTGTAATTCAATGAGTTATTCATGAATTAAAACTAATTGGCAAACTTTATTAAATACTTATTTGAGGGCAAAGGTGTCAATTGTAAAGTTTTATTTTGAATAGATTCTTGATGAAGCAGTTTACAACATGGTACACCCCAGGCAGCAGACTTGCTTAGAATAGCTATGGGGCCAAGTTTGGGCCTTGGCTGTAGTAGACTGGACCGGGACTGCCCAGGGAATTCGGTGAACTGCCAGCATGGCGTCTAACTGTATTTTCCGAGCACCGGAATTACACGGAACCGCCAGGGAAGGGATTTTCTTGGCGCCTTTTGTCTCTTTTTGTCCTAGCCGACCGGGTAGACAGGCGGGCGGCCACCAACACTTAGGAATTTTGTGGGGCTTCACTGTATTCACTGACCCCAGGATTTCACGGAACTACAACGGAGTGGTTTTGGGTGTAGTTTATTGGCTTTGCAGGATTCAGTGCGCCAAGGCGACTGGCGTTGTGACGAAGTTCTCTAGAAAAGCGCAAGTCTCGAAAATCAAAGGATCAGTTCATGAGTGTAGAGAGCGAGGCGAATGAACGCAATAATAGTGTCAACAAATTGATCCCTCCATGACATTTACAGCATTCATGTCTCAAATCGCCACATCTGAAACTGGAAAAACCTGCGATATAATTGTTCTTTGTTTATTTTTCAACATCACACATCGTCGCAAAGGTTCACGTACTTCGCGGTTACTCTGCTTCAACTTAGAATGAACCGCAGCACATGCTACGGGCTCTCTTGGCTTATCAGGCGCCAAAAAGGTTGCGATGCTGCACGGGAGATGCGCCAAGCACTGGAACGGCTCCGCAGGCGTTTGCAAGGTCTCAACGACAAAGCAGCCTCTTGCAACACCAGTGAGCTAACGGTGTTCGGAATTCCCACGCTCACATTTCAGCAGAGCGAGCGCGGTCGGCCAGATAGAGGCGCAGTCGGCTCTCATGTCGCGATTGCTACGCCGTTTCTCTGTCTCGCACCGACATTCGAAACAGCCCGCTCGAGGCTGCATGCGGGCCAAATATACGAGTCTATAGCGCGATATAGTGTCGTTACAACGTCTCAAGAGTAGTGCTCACCTCGACAGGGGCGCAAGCAGCGGCGCTATGTCCGTCAACGCCCACGTCAAGAACGACGAAATATACATTAAAAACACTTTTTAACACCCGAAACAAATGTTTATTTATTTATTCGTGAATTTCGCGCCACCTTAGGGACGCCATATTACCTCACTGTTCTGCAAATTCCTCAAATATGCAGACGCTATTGCTGATATTTTTATTTTTTTATTTATTCTGCGATGTGATAAGTCCTTAGCACTTTCGAGCCCAGAACCCCTTCAGTGTTGTCATCGTTTTGTTAGATTCGCGTTTTTTTTTTTAACTTCAGCTTTGGGGATCTTTGCATCTGTGTTGCATTTATGATTACATGGTTTAAGAAGAGGTACTGCTTTTGTTACATGTACACAACCCTCTCGAAACAAAAAATCTGTTATTAGCCTGCTGCGAAATATACGGCACAGCTTATTTCTGAGTCATATTTTTTTCTTTCTAATTTCAGTTTATTTGGGGACATCGTGCACAGAAAGAAGACGCGGTTATTTTTGCATTTTACGGCGTAAAACATAGCATCTTCATACCTCCCGTTCTTGGTTGACATTTGGGAAGGGCAGTTCCTTTGGGACTCCGAAAACTATCTCGGCGAGAACTTTTCTTGGCAATGCAGTGGAAAGGATGAGAGCCCGCGCACAGCTTTATTCAGCTCTCAAAATGGGAGAGGGAGCGCGGGCCTGTATCTTCCACTGCATTGCCAAGACACGTTTTCGCCGAGTCGACTTCGTACTGCTGTCCTGTCCAGTCAGTATTGACAGCAGAGTAGACGCTATGCGCATTTGAGGCCAAGCGTGTCTCCGGTTACGGTCACGTGACTATAGTCTCCAAGCGGGTCACAAGGCAGAGCACGGCACCTGCCTGAAGTGAAGGACACTGCTTGGTAGACCACTCACATAGCATCCACTGCACTATCAACTTTGGGACGAACTCACAAAAGTATCCACTGACAAATCCTTTCGCTGTGTTCATTGTTCGAAAGACCCTCGAAGATAAGCCTATTGTGGGCGCACCCGCCTGATGACCTTGAAGAAGTAGGATGCACGCGAAATGCTGGAGGGAGGAGAATGTTTCCTCCTCACCTCTCCAGCAACCCATCTGCTTCCCCCTACCAGCATTCCTTTCCCTGGCCCTGACTGAACACTTAGCTGCTGTCTGTGGGGCTCAGTGTCTGAAAAGTTCTACGCGTATGTCGGCAACAAGCAATTTCTTCGAAGAAGTCACAGAAATTCTCGTGATGTGGTTTGGTTCGGCAAATGACAGCTTGTACCGCATCGTGTTGAGTCTTCACGGAGCCCTACCATCTCGTTTGTGTGTGTACGTGGTTGTTCTCCAGTGGCCATATCGAAAAATATCTCGGAATACATCTTTCAAGTCCGCTAATTTTTTGGTAAGTGCACGGCAACCTCCTTGTTGGCAACGAGTGACCGCTGTTCTACGGGTACTCTTCCAGATTATCTATAGAATTAGGCAGTGTCTTTCTCCCTGCAGCCGGGACAATAATTTTTCCGATATTCTACGGAGAGTCGCACCCATTAGCTGCCTGAAATCATGCAACTCCCGGTAGAATACTGACTTTCTTGTTCTCCCGGCTGTTCGTGGAAACACCTTTCATAAAGAACTTTTCATCGACACGTTTCGTCGACACTACATATCACCGACACTCGCTACGCGAATCGCACGTTGCGGGGAAATTTTTTCGCGGAAGTGGATATTCTATCGGCAGCCCGGGTAAAGAATGCCGGCAGTTGTCCCCTATTGGGTCTCGTATAAAACAAATTGTGAAAACGGCTATTGGGAGCTGTAGAGTAGCTCACTGGTAAGGTGTTTGTCTCATACACAACGGGACCCTGATTCAATCCACCAGTGTGGGCTTATTGTTGTTTCTCGGAAACTTTTTTAAGCATTTGACGATAATTGCAACACGTTTTTGCTTTTTATGATTAACACTGAAAAAACGAATGTTGTGAACGAAACTTTCCTGAATTAAATGGTATGGAACTGCGCCCTTCCCGGGGGTGAATGGAGAACATAGCCCGGGGAAAACAAATTCAGCAAGTTTCGGACAGCGCGTGTATCACTCGGATGGCGCATGTATCACAGTCTGCGGCTGCTCATTAGAAAAATATTAACCCAATTGTCCCACCTGGACACGCCGCTTCCCATCGGCCCACCGGCGGCCCAAGCCTCGCTGTCCTCCATTCCCCCCCCCCCCCGAAAGGGAGTCTCATATTATTTAATTCAGCAAGGTTTCGTTGACAACATTAATTTTTTTTCAGTGTTAATTGTAAAAAAGAAATGCCGTAGGTATCGCCAAATGCCTAGAGAAAAAGGTAATCCCACACTGACGATTAAACCAGGGTCCCACCGCATAAGAGACGGACACCTTTCAAGGGGTTACTCTACAGCTTCAAATAGTTGTTTTCACAATTCGTATTATACGAGACCCAATGGGGGAACTGCTGGCATTTGTTTCCCCGGGCTGTTGTGCCGGCGGCAGAATATCCACTTCCTTTTTTCGCGGGTGTGTCACCGGCCCGCAGACCCGTCCACGCAGCTTCACGGCGACGTTCTGCGGCGGCTCATTACAAGAATATTATTGCAGGCAGCACACTGTTGGACCCCCGTTGGACAATGTTGGCAAAAAATGGTTCCAATATTGGTCTGACGTTAGCATTTTCGAAAACGCCACCCGATCAATGGTGGTCCAACATTGGTGCCAATGTTGGACCACGCGGTTTGCCAGCAATTCTAGCCCACATTGGACCAACGTGGTTTACGCGCAGCCCACATCAATATTGGCGCCGGTTTCGTTAGCTGAATAACATTGGCATCAGCGCCTTACGCTGACTACTTCAATATTGGCATCCAGTTTAATACACTGGCTATTTTTTGCATCCATTGTCTATGACATTATTGGATGCTGGCGCAATCGATGTTCTAACCGGTGTGTCTGAGTGCAAGTTAAACGTAATTTGCCTTTTGTAAGCACAGTTATCTTCCTGATACTAAATCTAATAAATGCGGTTCTTTACATTTGGGCCGCTTTGAAATCATCAACGTAAATGGAGTGTTTCCATAACACCGTTTGATAGTTCATAATTTGGCTAAATCGAATAAAAATATTAAAAAATTGTGCACACTCGGCAGCGGCTCGGTAGTGGACAAGGCGAGCTCGACGAGGCAGACTAGGCAGACTCGGCGGCACGCTCGGTAGTGGACAGGGCGGGGGCTGGGTGAAGAGCTGGGCAAAGGGATTCCAAGCAGGGCCTGGCCACAGGATTCTGAAAGAGACAGAAGCAGTGGTTCGGATTCAGGTGAAGGGTTTCAGGGCTCTCAGTTCTCTCTTACGCTTGTCAATAATGCAAATCAAAATAAAACATAGCTTCATTATTAATTGCCGCCTTTAATTAACCATTCGATTAATCGGCTCAGTTTGTAAGTATAAAATCTCGGAAAGGCCTACCGACTTTCTTTCTTTAGCACTACATATTATCAACTTTCTTTTCCAGTGAATTATTTTTCGTCTATTTTGGCCATGTAAAAACTTAGTACCTTCTAAATAAATAGATGCGCAGGTAATACACCGGGGCCGGCTTGGTGGAATCAGTGTCTCAGCTTGAACTGGGTGAAGGAAGCGCAAAATGGGACGCGCGAGCGTCGGAGTCGATGCTTGAGTCCCGTTCAGCTCGTACGCTGGCTTTGACAGTGCTTTCTTTTCCCCGTCTCGGCGGAGACGCTGTTTCTAGAAAAGACGAGCCCAGGCATTTACTATTGTTTTGTTCGTCCGTCTTGTCCTTACTCAAAGAAGCAGTCGATCTAGAATATTGATAGTGGTTAAGAAATGAATCAAATAGTACGAAGAGTTATTTCATAAATTGCTGCTTTACTCGTGCAACATCATGGCGTCCCTCAACCTTTCATCTAGCTTCCGAAGTCTTAGAATTATAATCTCGTCATTTAGTTCACACCAATATTTCTACGTTAATTTGAAAAAAAAAAAAAACGTTTTTAAGATTTACGATATTTTCGGAACGGAAATATGTAGTTATTGTACCCATATTATATCCCTGTATTTACAATTTATAAATTGTGCAGCCTCCTCTTAATCTGCAAGTGTCAAATACTGCCACTAAATTAACGATTCAATAAATACCCCACGATGCACGTAACAACATATTTGTTGAACAGAGCTTGATGCTTGAATCAATCAAGAGTTTAAAATAAATGCGGATAAATAACGCTTGTCGTGTAGAGACAATTACTGGCAATTACACTCGCGGTATGGTGGCCTGTGACACTCCTCACCCAACAACCCAAACCTTGGCAAATAAGGACTACACAACGCTGTAGTATTCGGCTTGGAAATACCGGGAGGACTTTTTTTACTACAGCACACATCTACCGCTAAAGGACAGCCATATTTTAACAAAAAAAGTAAATAAAAATGACGTCGAACACAAAAATAACCAATCAGAACGTCTCTCACGGTCTATTAGAATAAAAGCACTTGCAAATGGCGCTGCCGCAGGGCCTTTCGGGCCGATCGCTCTGGATTACGTTGAACTCGTCGGAGATTCCTGGCACAGCGTTCGACACGGTTCAAACTCATCGGATAAGGACAAAACGTACGGCGCGTATGTACCTATCCCAATGGTCAGGAGAACTTCTCCGTGTCACTCACATGGAAGAGAAGGCGGTCAGTTGTGTCTTCGGTCCGTCAAGCTAGTGGTCACATGTATGCCCACAACAAGGAAGACCACCGGTGTGTAGGCGCTACCGAAGAATATCCATAGTCTTGGCAATCCGCATGTTGGTCGCACTTGGCGCTGCTGGTGATCGGAATGCTGGAACTGATTTACCGCATTTACCGCAGAAGCGAAATCCACAGCAGGCCACCAGGTCGTATCACCCGCGAAGCTGGGTCCCGGTCTTCGCAGGCATTCGGGGTTCCGGGTTTGTAAACAGCTAATGCGTCATCCGTCAAGCCGATGATCACGCTTCTGCCGTTGCCGCACAAAGAGCGGATTCAAGCGATAAAAGTATACGCCTCATTGGTCCGTCAGAGTCATAAATACGTCTTCAGCTTAGGGAGAGGGAGAAAATGAGAAGAGGAGTAGAAGAAAGCAGCAGAACGGGGTACGCTTACAAGGTTAATCTTCAGGCCCATCTCAACAATGAACCCAACCAGAGGTTAGTCACTTGTACCCAAGGTTGATAGTGCAGTGGATGTTATGCGTGGCCTCGGGCTTTTAGT